>JAOWBW010001232.1:270799-385603 GCA_026119855.1 Campanula takesimana | reverse complement strand
GAAATTGAAAAGCTCCTCAGTGTGGGTTTCATCAAGTCATTGAGTATCCGACTTGGCTAGCCAACATTATGACAGTCAGAAAGCACAACGGAAAGGTTCGAGTTTGTGTGGACTTCCGGGATTTGAACAAAGCTTCCCCGAAAGATGATTTTCCACTACCAAACATCGACATGCTCGTCGATTCGACTGCCAACTATGAAGTTCGCTCATTTGTGGACGGTTTTTCCGGTTACAATCAGATTCTCATGTCCGAAGAGGACCAATACAAGACAGTTTTCACAACACCGTGGGGCACTTTCTGCTACACAGTCATGCCGTTCGGACTAAGGAACGCTGGGGCTACCTACCAGAGGGCTGTTACGGATCTATTCCTGACATGATTCATAAAGAGATCGAGGTCTATGTAGACGACATGATCATCCATTCGAAGGGAACCAATGGTCAACATTTGATCGATCTTCGCAAATTCTTTGAAAGACTTCGACAACACAAAATGAGACTCAATCCCGCAAAGTGCACTTTTGGGGTCGTCAGAGGAAAGGTTCTCGGTTACATGGTCACTGAGAGGGGAATTGAAGCGATCCCTCCAAGATCAAGGCAATCATTGACATGCCTCCTCCAAAGACGCAGAAGGAAATCAAAGGTTTCATGGGCAGACTTTAATACATCAGTCGATTTGTGCACCAACTCACTTCCATGTGTGAGACGATCTTCAAACTACTCAAAAAGAATGTGGCTCTAGAATGGACCGATGCTTGCCATGAAGCCTTCGACCAATTGAAACATTACTTGACATGCCCTCCAGTTTTGGTTCCACCGCACAAGGAGAAGCCTCTCTTGCTCTATCTCACTGTCAATGATAAAGCCTTAGGGGCTATGTTAGCACAAGAACAGCGAGACTCCACAAAAGAGAATGCTATCTACTTTGTCAACCGTCGGTTTCAAGGAGCTGAAAAGAACTACTCTGTCTTAGAGAAGTCTTGTGCTGCATTGGTTTGGGTTACTCAAAAGCTCAAGCATTACATGGAGGCCTTCCCAATCAAATTGGTAGCAAAAGTGGACCCGCTCCGCTACATCTTCGAGAAGCCTTTCATGTCAACAAGAATAGCCAAATGGTATTTCAAGCTCGCCGGCTACGATATCACTTACGTCACACTCAAATCCATCAGGGGGGAAAGTGTTCAGTGATCAGCTTGCTGAATTTCCGTGTGACGAAGTGAAGGGGGAAGATGTACAGTTCCCCGACGAGCATTTAATTTGCGCTACAACAGAAGAAAATAAGTGGCAACTTTTTTTTCGATGGTGCAGCCAAATAAGCATGGATATGGCATAGGGATGTTACTTGTTGATCCAAAGGACATGTATACCCAATCGCTATCCGCCTCGAATTTGAAGCCACCAACAACACCACTGAGTACGAAGCATGCATAGCGGGCTCGAAGCAGGCCTCGAGAGAAATGTCACAAGTTTAGAAGTATTTGGTGATTCCTTGCTCATCATCAATCAGACATCTGGAAAGTGGAAGATTCAAGACTCGACTCTGCAACAGTATGGTCAACATCTCGAGGAGTTGGTTGAACAGTTTCAAGAAATCACCTTCAACTACCTGCCAAGGGACAAAAACCGTTTTGCTGATGCACTCGCCACCATCGCTTCACTGGTCAAAATACCTGAGGGTAAAATGGTGAAGCCCTTCAAAATTTCCCGAAGGAACAGTCCGGCATACTGCATGAGTATCGAGATCAACGAGGTCCAAGCAAACTCCCCGTGGTATGTGGATATCATGAATTTCCTCAAGGATGGTACTTATCCCGAGAATAGCAATAAGAAGTCCCAAATGGCAGCGCAAAGACTAGCCTCCCGATATGTACTAATTGGGGACCGAGTCTACAAAAGGCACCACGAAGGGATCAATCTCCTATGTGCAAATGAGACCGAAGCTCAAGAAATAATGATCCACGAAGGCGAATGTGGGCCCCACATGAACGGTTTTATGTTGACCAAGAAAATACTCCGCATGGGTTATTATTGGAGTACCATGGAAAGGGACTGCATCGAGAAAGTCAAGAAGTGCGCCAAATGCCAATTCCATGCCAATCTACAGGACGCTCCACCCTCACAGCTTTACAATATGACCACGCTTGGCCTTTTCTCTTGTTGGGGCATAGACATCATCGGCAAAGTTCACCCTACTGGCAGCAACGGACAATCTTTCGTCCTAGTGGCCGTGGACTATTTTACAAAATGGGTCGAAGCACAGGCTTACCGAGTTCTCAACGACAAGAAAGTGGCCGAATTCGTAAAAAACACACATCATGTGCCGGTATGGCGTTACTCATGAAATCATCTCAGACAACGGTTCTCACTTTGAGAAAGAGATGGACGCGCTCCTGGTAGAATACAAGATTACTAAGCACAAGTCATCTCCATACCGCCCTCAAGCAAACGGCACGGTCGAGGCAGCTAATAAGACAATCGAGACCATTGTGAAGAAAATGGCCTCTACCGGAAGGGATTGGCCCGAAAAACTACCTCTAGCATTATGGGGCTACTACCGCACGTCAATACGGACAGCGACTGGAGAAACTCCTTATGCACTGGTATATGGTTCCGAAGCTGTACTCCCAATAGAGCTCGAAGTCCCATCCCTACGGGTCCTCCTCGAGAACCAATTCAATGAAGTCGATTGGATGCAAAGTCGATATGAACAGCTAGCCCTACTCGACGAGAAAAGGCTAAAGGCAATCGAACGTATGAGGGCCTATCAACAAAGAATGGCTAGGGCTTTCAACAAAAAGGTGAAGCCCCGAAACATCAGTGTAGGAGATTTGGTCCTAATAAGACAACACCCTCCTAATGCCATAAACCCCCTTGGAAAATGGGGACCCCGATGGATCGCGTCCGTACGTAGTCAAGAAGATACTAAGAGGCGGTGTAGTCCGACTCGTGGATTTAGATGGAGATCAGCTGCCAAAGGAAGTCAACCTCGACAAGTTGAAGAGATTTTACGTCTAATAAACGAAGACCATCAAAAAAAAAAAAGGCTCGCTAGGGTGAAAACCCGCAAGGGCGGCCTAGGCAAAAATTAGAGCACGTGCAAAAAAAGAAGCCCACTAGATTGAAAACCCGAAAGGGCGGTCTAGGCAAAAAACTGGGTGCACACAAAAAAAAAAAAAAAAATGGTCTTCGTTTTTTTGAACTACGGAGACCTGAGCCTCTACACTGGAGGAACGTAGGCAACCTTCAGGTGCAGTCTAAAATATAAACAAATACCCAAATCATCTCAAATTAACAAGATGCAATTTTTATTCAAATCTCAAATCATTCAAACCATTACAACGGATTTTTTTGAGATACTAAAAGACATAAAACATTAAAATCCTAACAAGTGGTCTATTTTAATTGCAATCTCTTGGGGATACTAGGAAAAATCTAATTTTCTCTTGGCCTTCGAAGGACCACCCGAACGACCATCAATCCTACCCTTCTTGGGAGGTCTAGGAACATTGATGCGGACCGATACCTTCTGCGCAACAGAGCGCCTCCGAGCATAAAAGTCATCCAAAGGGGTACCGCAAGGGTCAGTTAGAATGTTGTTCACATCAGCAGCAGCTTCCTTGTACCTCAAAGCACTGCTAGGCTCAAAGTCCTTCCCTAACAACTCAGCCCGAAAAGCATCTACCCAAGTAATGCCGCGGTAGACGGTACCAAGCAAGTGATCCATGTAACTCTCAGGAAGAAAAATACTACCCCGGTGCAATGGAGTGGAAGCCCAATGGTTACGATCATCTCCCCAAGCCGACTGAAGCTCATTCGAGAAGTCCGGACCCATATAAGAAACTGGACGAAGCCTCCCGCTCCTCGGAAAAAGAATTATCTGTTGACGGCCAAATTGCCTCAGAACCCGTTCTGGTTGGTAAAACGAAGAATCTCTCAACCCGGATAAAACCACATACTGAAAATCAGAGGTCCACTCCACAAAAGGGTGAAGACCCAAGGGCACCACTCAACGTCAGCTGAAAGACGAGAAGCAAAAAATCTCCTCCAACCCTCTTCAGTCAAATCTCTAATCAGCAACCGTCGCCTATAAACAGCAAAAGGAGAAAGGTCGCCTTCTGACGCATAAAGCCTGAAATGCTCCCGAAGCCATATGGTCAAAAGCAAGGGCTTCCTCGTCGCATCTCGCCCGTACGGTGAAATTCGTCCAAACCATGAAAGGTCTCTCCTACAACGAGCGGAATTATACTGAGTCGTTGTCCTTTCGCCTGCAACACGATTTCAGCAGCGAACTGCGCATCCGCAGTACCCCAGAGGAGTGACAAATAAAACCTCGCTGAAAAGGCAGACAGCCATGGCATTTCTCTTTAAGGACTGAACCGCGACATCTTCCGAATGCAATCTAAAAACATCGGAAGCTCAGTTATGTCAACAACGGTCCCGTGCATCATCTTCTTCACCTTTCCAACAGGGAGATTCAGAAGGTCAACCCAAGAATCAACAACACCGCGGTGATACCTAGGGACGGCAATCAACAAGTCCCAATCCGGCTTCAATGTTCGCAAAGTAAAAGAATTCGAAATCCGAAATCTTTGACGAAAGCATTTTTTGGATGGGTCTTGAAAGAATAAACGAATGTCGATAAATCCTTCTCGTAACTCTTGACAACATCGGCACCAAGACTAAAAAGGTTAAAGGCCATGGGAAAGAAGGTTATAAGCAAAATTGGGCAATAAAATGGTGTTCTAAAATGGCAGAAGAAAGCTATTGGAATCAAATTACAGACCAGAAGCTGATATTATAGCTGTTGGGGGATCTTTTGGTCAGCAAATGTCAGGCCCTGAATTTCGCCTCCCAGAGGCGCGCGCCTCCCGACACCGGTCTACAAGGCGCGCGCGTCCCGTCTCCAAGAGAGGAAGCGCACGCGTCCCAAGTAGAAAATTCTCCAGAAATAGCCTTTGTCAGTTCAGAACAGAACCCAAGCGTTCCAACGCCTTCAACCTGCAGAAAAGATCAATCCCAGCAACAAAAGAAGCTCAAACGACGATAACAAACACTCAGCTGGGCACACATTAATTTGGTCCACCCTTAAGGCATGTCTAAAAACTAAAATAAGATAAAAACTCCCACTCAAAGTAGGGTGTCTTTTATTTTCTCAAAAAATCAGTTTTTACAATTCATCCCCAGCACAAAGCACTCCGCAGTCAACTATGCCCGCACCCCATCGAAAGTCAAAGTCAAACAGTCAACATCAAAGTACGACTCACGACAACAACTTGGTCCGGGGTGAGCCACAGAATCACCGCTTCCTCATCAAGCAAAATCTACATCCATTCAAAGCAAACAGTCTTCCGGGTCCCTCACTTCAGCAAACGGTCCTCTGGGTCCCGTACTTCAGCAAACGGTCCTCAGGGTCCTGCATTCCAACAAACGGATCTCGCTATCAGCAAACATGTCCCGCTTCCAGCAAACGGATCTCGCTATCAGCAAACAGGTCCCGCTTCCAGCAAACGGATCTCGCTATCAGCAAACAGGTCCCGCTTCCAAGAAGAAGATCCTGCCTTCAGCAAACGGATCCCGCTATTGGCAAAGCCGCTCACACAGGGAGTGCACCTTTATCTCTCAAAGCCGCTCACACAGGGAGTGCACCTCTATCCCCTGCAATTTCAAATTCCTGCTTTTATCGAGTCTTTTCTTTTTCTTGGTGATGTCCTAGGCGGATGTCTGTCTTTCGTTGGCGCATTTGCTTCGAAATCCATGCCACCGAGGGGCTCTGTAGACACCCCGCCTTAGACCGCTCACCCCGATTGCACACTTGATTTTGTGTTTCTCCCTCTTTTAAGTGTTTTCTGTTAGATTCTGTTACTTTGGTTAAGTTCCAGACGGAATCCGTTAAGTCCCGGGACTAAACTGAATAACAGTTCTAACTTTCTAGTCCATTCTGTCAAAAATTGCTTTTCAGAGTCGCGCGCCTCCGCCTCTTGAGGCCAGACGCGCGCGCGCCTTCTGCCGCCTAGGTGGGATGCGCGCGCTTCTAGGGTCTGTCAGTTACAGATTCTGCCCAAGAATCTCTCCCTTGCTCATTATACATGATTTTGCCTGGGAAATATTTCTTAGAGACTCCGTTTGGCTCCAAAAACTCCCCTCTTTCAACTATAAAAACCCCTCCAATCCATCATTGGAAGGGACCTTTTCCTCGACCTTTTCCTCAACCTTTTTCCTCACTTCTTTTCTAGACTCTTCTTTTAGACCTTTTCAACTAAGAAGTATTCTCTCCAAGTATTCAACCTCTTATTCAAGGCTTTTCAAGAGGTTCTCTTTGAAGGATACTATAGGTAAATGTCTTAAACTTTCTTCTTCTTCTTAAATCAAATGTGCAATCACCCCAAAACCACTTGGGACATGACACCAATGGTCCTTTCATTACATTGAATTGGCCTAGGAGTCATCTCCCTAAATTTTAAACCTTAAAACCCCTTTGTTATCATCATTCAAATAGGAAGAACACATTTATCTTTAAAGTGAATTATGAACAAACAAGACCGACTTTGCTCGGGCGAAATGGGTGTTTAAGTACTTCCCATTTCGTAACCTAACCCCCGAGCCCCTCATCCCAAAGAATCTCTTTTTTCATAAATCAAACTTAGGCTCATAAACATTAGGTTTTCTTACGTTCCTCAAAAACGTGGGTGGCGACTCTAAAACACAATTAGACATCCTAGGACAGGCTCGCGAGCTCTGGCCTAAAGCCGCGGCCTCCACCCCCGGGGTATCTACACTAAGGCACAAGATGAGATTAAAACATGTCTGACATAAGATGTCTACCAAATCTCATAAAGGATCTAAGAATCATATATGATATGATTGACAAAGAGTTGTCTACCTAATTAATTTAATTTTGAGCAGTATCGCCAAAGCGGACTTGAAATTAAATTAAAGTTGGATCTTAGCCTACTTAAATTATATTATACAATTGTTGTATTTGAAGGTGTATAATTTAGTGGGAGTATTATGAAATACATTAAATGTTTCAAAATGATAATGGTATGAAATATATGTGTATATTTATTTGCATATTTCGTAGAATGTCTTAAACTATAATCATGTATAATTACTGCGATTGACCCCACTTTAAGAAGAATAAGATTAACTTCCATGACCTAGTCATGAGCTTAAGAATTGTTCTAAAGCAAGATCGGAAGTTATGAATTCTTAATAAATCCTATTTCTAAGAAACCTAATGCTTAAGGATGGACAAAGACATTTATTAGAAACATGTGGATGATTCTATAGATGTCAATTGTCTTATGACTTGCTACCATATGTTTAGAACTTTAGAAGTATCTGAAACACATGGATGCTTATTTGATAAGCAATCACGTAGAAAGCGTTCCTACAAGCAAGAAAGGCAAGTAAAGTTTGAGATTGATTAGAGCCTAACATTCATGTGATGAATGAAAGGTATGTTAATAAGTTCTCATGTTTTGAACATAGAGAAATGTATTAATTACTTTAGTTGGCTTGGTTATCATGTTAGTTTGGAACTCACAAACGGATTTGATATCAATTCATAAGCGACATTTGATGTTTAAAATGCTATGTCTTAATATCATATGGAAACATTCTCAAACTCTAAAGGTTAATAAAGGACAAGGATTTAAGATAAAGGCAAGACAAAAGTTGTCAAGTCTAAAAAGAAATATTTGTGGCAAAACCTAAAATCCAAAGAATGTAATTTGTACCTTGGCAATAGGATTGACCGTTGGTGAAATTACAATTTGAATTAAAAGATCAAAAGGAAGGGTAGTTGGACTACCACTTCAAGTATTTATGTTAAAATTTCTACTTGTAAGGGTAAAGATTAACCTATGTGGCAATAATGATGCAATGGTTGCAACATTAATCATAGGAACTTGCGAAGTGTCTTTACCTAATAAGTTCATATTTGTTTTGAACAAATGGTGCTATGTTCTTATTTTAAGTAGAAATATTATTTTGGTTTCTTCATTAGAAGATTATGGATATTTATTATTTCGAATAAAAACGTGTTCCATTAAATATGATTTGCCTTATTGTATTGCTAATCATATAATGTGACTTAATATCCTTATCTTGGAAGAACAAAATAATGAGCATAACGTAAATAATGGAAATCTGAATATAAGGATGTAATCGTTACATTCTTAAAAAGCATTAATGTCTATATCAAATGATAAGAAACACATATCTAAAATTCCATGGGACGGACTTTTAAATTCATATGATTTCAAATCATGTGATAGATGTGAATCTTAGAAATTGATCAAGACATCTTTTATTAATAGTAGTAAGAGGAAGTACTCTTTTGAACTTATACATTTTGATGTATGTAGTTTATTAAAGTAACAATGCTAGAAATGATTTCAACACCTCATGGCAAAAGTATTGGTGTACTCTGATTATATCAAAGTAATGAATATTTGAGCCCTGGACTCGATGAGAATTCTGCATAAAGTCTGCAATTTAAGAAAAACAAAATCTGGAAACAGCAGCCGTACGGATGATGTTCCAGAAGTTTTCAGATTGTCTGTAAAACACAATTTTTCAGCTCATAATAAGTCAAAATGATCTTTAATTATCCTTCTGGATTATGTGCTGGAAACAGCTGCGATTACACTAAATTGAGATTCGTCTAAGGAGGTTCGTTATACCATATAAGATATGGAATGAAAGAAAACTTGGTTTGTCTTTCATAAAGATTTGTGATATGATACTTTTGAGAAAAGTTTTGTCTTGGAAAAAATCACACTTAAATCTAATAAATGTATTTTATGGGATATCTTAATAATATTAATTTTACACCCTTTAGAATACAAATCGTTTGTCACTCCAAATAGCACTTTCTAGATAAATCGTTTATCTCTAAAGAACTAGTGTGAGTAAAATGTATCTCGAAGAGTTTGAGACCCAAAAATGACATGGAACTAAGATGGAAGTTGAACAAATATTCACAAGGAGTTGTGGAAATTCGTTCAAGTATACACAAGAAATTTGCATAACTGATAGGATACTACTATAACAAGAAATATTGATTTCTCGTAATAGAAAGTAATAGGGAAGATATTATTGCGAATGATTGACCTGTTACCTATCAAGATGCAAAGTCCGCTCCGGATTTAGATCAATGACTTGGAGTCATAAAAAATAAAAGTGTATATTGATTAAGCAAGACTAATTGAGAAAAGTTAATTCATAATGTCGATTATGATGAAACTTTATCACCCGTAGTCATGCTTAATGTTATTAGAATCCTAATTGTCATGACTTCATATTTCGAATATATAATATGACAAATGGATGTCAAAACTATATTCCTTAACAGGAACTTACATTAGGATGTGTTTGATACAACCTAAAAGTTTTGATTGATCCATAAAATTCTAATAAAATATGCAAGTTGCAGAAATTCATGAGATGGATTGAAGCAAACTACTTGGAGTGAAATTTCATTTTGATGAAGTATTCAAAGAGTTTTAAATTCATCAAGGATGAGACTTGTGATTACAATAAATTTAGTGGGAGCATAATTTTATTCATAGTCTAATATATATATGGTTGATATATAAATCATTTTGAAAGAGTTTCTAAATGAAAGACTTGGATGAAGCCGCCTACATCCTTGGACTGATTTATGGAGATAAATCTAAAACGTTGTTTGGTTAAAGTCAAAGTACTAGTAAATACAAGATAGTGAAAAGTTCACTATGTAAGACTCTTGGAGAGGTTACTTGTGAAAGTCTAACGGCATTAATCTTTGCAAGATTTAGTCATACTGGAAGACTAATGAGCAAGAGTACATGATTAGGATTCCATATGCTTCGTCAATTGGGTCTATCATTTAAGCCATGTAAATGTAATAAGACCGTATGTCTCATATACTTAAAAGTATGATGAGATGATACCAATCGGATCCTAGTGAGAGTCACTAGTTAAGAAACACTTTTATGTTCTCTAAAAGGAACTAAAGGATGCGTTCTTGATCTTTGATGGAATAAAAGATGACTTGTAATAGTTACATAGATGCATTCTTACAAACCAACAAAGATAAATATTGCAGTATAAATACATGTTTACGTCTAATAATGGTGTTAGAAGAGTTCTAAATAGACCATTACTATTCTACAAAAGGTTGAGTATCTAGTGGCATGAGATGCAACTAGAAAAATGTTAAGATTAAGATTCTAATTAGTAAACTAGAAATCGTTTCTAGTGTTACTAATTTAATGTACTTCATTGTATCAATAATCGTTATTACACAAGTCAAGGGACTAATATCTTATCTAGACATATACTCAGACATTTCTATCTTACTCGAGAAATCGTCAAAGATGGGAGATGTCAAAATATGCAAAATACCTCATGATAATAACAAGGATAATTATCCTACATAAGCTCGTTTGCAATTATGATGGAGATCATAACTAAGCTCAATGGGTATTGGATACGCGTTGATTGGGCCTAGTACAAGTGGGAGATTGTTGGATATTATGCCCTAGGCCCTTGAGAAAGGCCTATGCGTTATATCATAGCTTCATTGTTATAGAGATAACTGTGAGAGCCCGCGCCCGAGATGATCGGATCACCGCGAAATGACCGCCCGTGAAAGCGGTTCGCGCCCGTCTCGTGCTGATGCGCTTTTGGAAATGCGCTCGGTTCTCACACAATGGTTTCCTCTTGATGCTGTGATTTGATTGCAAGAGTCGCCACCTCATTTTGATTTTAGGAAAAATGAAGAAAAAACTTTTTTGAGAAAATGGGTTCGGGGGCTAAGTTACGAGAAGAGAAGAGGTTAGGCACTCTTTTCGCCTGTGATGGTCTCTATATGCGTGCCACGTAAGTTCTTTTTATTCCTTTTGCCTTGGTTTTATGCCCTAACAAAATGGTGATTTAATGAATGGGGAGTCTTCCTATTCTAGGAAGGTTTGTTTTAATTCACAAATGAGAGTCGGTTTGAGTGGACTCACACTTTGTTTTGAAAATGGTTTTAATCATTTATGTACATCAAATTAAACACATAAAGGGGTGGGGGATTAATATTTACATTTCGTACAAAAAAGGGAAACAATTCCCAAATGAATAAATGTCCAAAACTCCGTCCCCAAGCATTTTCAGGGACTGCTGCTCACTCTTCTTTGTGTACCTGTTCTTGTACTCATCCAATCTGGAAAGTAAAGGTCAAGAAACTTCCTAACACATTAAACATCTACCCTGATTTTTTCCTTGATTTTAGGGGCATGTTATGGTGTCCAAACAAAGCATGCAAGGAAATTCTTTTCACAGCCCAGTCTGACAGAATTTCATACATCCCTAAAGTATCCACTTTTTTCATCATGAAAACAAAGGAATAAGGGAAAAAACAAAACATGAAAGTTGTTCCTAACATGTTAAAGTTATTATCTGGAGAGTTTCAAGTCCATAAAACAAGTTTAGATCACCCAAATCACTTCTGACATTTTCATGTCCAAACAAGAACATGCTGATTCTGAGAACAGAGAGCTTAAACAAAAACTAGAAAGAGCCTCTTCCACTGAGGCTAAAAATACTATATTTACATTTTATTCTTCCTTGTTCTGCGTAGAAAAAGTTCTATTTTTTGGTCTAAGACCCAAACCCACGTTTTCTAGGAGTAAAAATAGCAACAAGGCAGTAAGGTACCATATGGACAGATTATTGGCATCTCACTCATGTCATGAAAACACCTATCAAAACTAACTCAAATGAAAAGCTATGAACATGAAAGTTTGTACATGCATATATATACATGTTAACAACATGAAACAACAACCATCCAAGCATTTAGATTTGGTTTCATGATGTTCTATGCTAAGATAATACAAAGCATGGCAGATTCAAGGTTTATAAGATAAAAACAAGTTTGTTCTGTGGAAAACTTCTTGAATCCACCACAAACAAAGATATGACACTCATACATACATGATATATATACACAAGATCAAAAGCTTAGCATGATCAAGAGCTCAAAACATCATTATATATCATCATTTAATAAGAAGAACAACAAGAGTAACAATATTGTATTATTGAATATAAAATGGAGGTTTAGCCTAACAAGGTGGCTAAACCCCTCATGAAATTACATAAACATTACATCTTACCCTTTTAGATGATTACAAGGGGGAAATGATGCCTAGGTTGTGCTCCCTTTGCTTCCAAGGGAAGACTTTTTTGGGTTGTTTTCTCAAGGTTTTGGCCTTGTGTTGAAAGAGTTTGAGTTTGTGTTTAGTGTTTGTGTGGTGGTTTTATGGTGGCGTGGTGGTGGTGATATGGTGGTGTGGTGGTGGTGTTGCTTGGAGAGAGCAAGGGAAGGTGGTGGATGAGTTTGTGTGTATTTCTCTCTTTTTAGTCAAGTTTTTGTCACCCTTTGTGAAATGGATGAGAGGGGTGTATATAGGAGGAGGGAGGTGGTAGATTGGTTGTAACTTGGAGGGGGGAGGTTGTAAATTGGTGGATTCATCATCTATCCTTCTTGACTAAGGCTTAAAGTCATCTTACTTATCTCTGTTCCGGCTTTCCTCTCCGCAACTGCTCCGTTGTGCGCGCCTCCGATGTCCCGGTTGTCCGCGAGTCCAACATGAAAGTTGCTCGGAATATTTTTCTGGTCAGGCCGGTATATCTGAAATATTTTTATGAGCAAGGAACGACAATAATATATTTTTTGCTCTTCTTGACCAGTTGATAAGATATTTTGAGATATTTTCCAATTTGGATAACCATCTTTCTGGCTTCGGCTTTTCGCTCCGTAACTGCTCCGTTGTGCGCGCCTCCGGTGTCCCGGTTGTCCGCGAGTCGAACATGAAAGTTGCTCGGAATATTTTTCTGGTCAAGCCGGTATATCTGAAATATTTTTATGAGCAAGGAACGACAATAATATATTTTTTGCTCTTCTTGACCAGTTGATAAGATATTTTGAGATATTTTCTAATTTGGATAACCATCTTTCCGGCTCCGGCTTTCCGCTCCGTCGTGCGCGCTCCGGTGTCCCGGTTGTCCGTGGGCCCAACATGAAAGTTGCTTGGAATAATTTTGTGGTCATGCCGGTATATCTGAAATATGTCAATTAGCAAGGAAAGGTAATAATATATTTTTAATGCACAGAATGGATAACAGCGAGCAGTTCGGGGGGTTGCGGGCCCTGTTTCCGGTCCCGCACCTCGAAAAACGAAATTTTTGGCTGTTTGCTCGTTTTTTCGCTCTGATCATGAATTTGAAGTCCGTTTATCCATTCGATGCACCGATAAGGCTCACGGCAGTCCCGCACAGCCAAATCGAGGGTTTTAGGTCAATTTTCGGGTTTAGACCGATTCAAGGTGGGTTTTTAGGGGTGCGAGATCAGGGTATCTACAGAGCCCCTCGTCGAATCTCCTGGTTAAAGGGGATTCTACGATTCACTAAGAGACACTCGATCTCGTCTAGGGTGTAACGGCTGGGTCCAAGGTAGGACTTCCTACGTATCTCTTTCGAGAATCAAGCCTCCGTAGTTCTAACTCAAACTATCAATCAAACACAGACAATGGTCGGTTCCGGTTTTCCGGTTTACCTACGTATCTCTCTCGAGAATCAGACCAAACGTAGTTCAGGTTTATTAAAATTTAAAGCAGGGGGTGGCATTGAGATGCGATATCTCTTTGCTGGGGATGGGGGTTGGCATTGAGACATGGTTATGAGAATGGGCGACTGAGCTCACCAAGGTAAGCTGCCTACGTATCCTTTACGGGAATCAAATCGCGGCGTAGTTCTGGGGAGGTACAACTCGGGCCCCCGAGATGACCAAGGTGGAATAACATAACTTCAACTGGGGAACGTACGACGTTGCGCAGTTCGAGGGAGGTAATCTCGGCGCCCGAGAAGACCAGGGTGGAACAACATAGCATTGCTGGGGAGTTGCATTGAGAAGAGAAGTCTCTTTGCTGGGGGGTTGGTATTTGACCAACAAATTGCGAGAATTGGCGACTGAGTCCAACGTTGTGAACTGCCTACGTATCCCGCCGTGGGAATCAAGTCGAGTCGTAGTTCTGATTAGAACCGACTCGAAAATTAAGAGAAGGTTTAAGACCAACACGACTCAAGGGTTGACGCAAGGTACAATCCGAGTAAAGGATGCATTGAGATTTGATCTCTTTTTGCAAAGGGATGGAAATCATGAAGGGAGAACGTACGACGTTGCGCAGTTCGGGGAGGTAATCTCGGGCGCCGGAGAAGACCAAGCCAGAACAACATATCTTTTCAAAAGGGGGACCTACGATGTTGCGCAGCTCGGGGGAAGTAATCCCGATCTTTCGAGAAAACTGAGGGCAATAAACAACTGAAGCCATTTATGTACACAAACTAAAATCAAGGATACGCTGCATTCTGCGCCGTCCAGATTCTTCTGCCTTTGTTTTTGCTGTGTGATGAGATTTTTGTACTTTTTTAAGCGAGAGACCACCGCTTTGTGTGATCCACTGGTGCTGTTTTAACCCCGACTGATTCTTTTTTGCTATTGGGAGGGATAACAGGATCGGCTTCGTCCGTTGATCTGCAAGTTAGCTTTGCATGCAGTGGCAGATGTGATTCACACAGATAAAAATTGGATTATTATGACCGAACAAAATCTTTCTTTTATTCTGAAATTCCGGATACTCTTTTTTTTTCTTTTTTTTTTTAATGACACCGACTCGCGATTAATGACCAACACTGAATCAAGCCCGGATTTCAAAGGGCGGCTGCGGTTATATTCATGATAAAGGAGACAAGGTTCAATGCCTAGGGATGAGGACAAGGAAAATGTCAGCTTTTCTAAGAGCCGCCGTACGGACGACTGACACCTTCTGCTGGGTTTTTGACTTTTCGAACCTTGCTTTTGGCTAGGGGGGATGGGGAGACAACCCCTTTTGGAATACTGATGATTTAGGCCGAGTTTTTGGGAGGTTATAAAAGGGGAGGGGGAGCTCTTCTTATTTCTCACACCAACCAACTTCTCCTTCTTTCCTGCTTTGCATCCTTTAGCTCATTTCCCTTCTAAAATGGCTAATCTTGGCCAAACCCTGGTTAACATCGAAGAATACCGGGTAGGACTCGACTGCTGGGTGAATTCATACCCAAATAATGTACGAGCGGTGCTAGCTAGAAGAAAACTATCATTTCAAGTTGCTCTTTACTCTGAGGAAGCTTCCCATTCAGTGGGAGATGATCCGAGGTGCTTCTGTTTTCTGGTCAACCCGGACCCACTTGTTCAATTTCAATCAAGACGAACTGTGTCCCACCTTTGAGGAATTCTGCGCCATTACAGGCAATACCATTTACGGCGAGGCCATGGTGCCCACTTCCCGCAGGACACCTGCTCGGTGGCTCATTGAAACCTTCGGCTTTGATATTGACTTCTCAAGGGTTCTCCTTCATGGGACCCACCTTGACATTACTTGCTTCCCCGAACTCTTTGGCGAGGCTGACCCTCATAACCCGGTGTACTCCGACCGTAGGGACTTTGCCTTGGTTATGTGCCTATTTGCAGAGATGTTTTTCTTTTCTTACGATGGATTCATCGACTCAAGGATGGTGGACATCATTGATTCTTGCAAGCGTGGTGCCGGCAACGTTATGACTGTCCTCTTGGCTGAGACTTTGCATGGGCTGGACGGCTACTATCCCAGAGGTGATGCTTTCACGTCGGGCAGCCCCATTCTATTACAGATCTGGCTTCAGGAGCATCTCAAGATCATTCGGCTGGTGTCGAATCCAGACTATACCCCTTCTATGCTTCCAAGGCGAGGTTTATACAGGCAAAACTGCACTACCGTCAAGGAGTGGGTTGGACACTTTTGGCGGATCACATCGGTAGACATCACGTGGGTGCCTCCGCATTGGGGTTTGAGCAGGTATCTCATTACGAGTGCGGGTCATTCCTTTATCTGGCTGGCTGGGCTTCGCTCCACCACTTTCTACTTGGGCCAACGGGTGGCTCGCCAGTTCGGACAAGTCCAAGGGATCCCCTTTTCTGACCTTCCCATTACAGATAATTTGCCGGTGAGTACCAACATATGCAACTTGATCAAAGAGGTTTGGTATCAGAATGGTGCACACATCGGTCGAGGCAGGCGCTGGGGTGAAGGGGACAGATTTTATGAACCCACTTTGGAATATCTTGAGTGGTTGGGCCCTCAAATTGCTGAAGAAACCGCTACCATTGCAGCTTTGGTACTAGAGCTCGTAGGTCCAGAAATTCTGTCTGGGGATTACTATTCCCAGATAGCAGGGCCGACAGTTTTCTAGAATCAGATTGGAGGGAGTCAACCACGCAGCGGTCATCGATCCGGACGCCGCAGAAATGATCGGGGCTCAACTTCAAGGAACACCCAGCCTGATGCAATGAACTCTGAGAATCAAAGGGAGAAAGCTCGACGGGTCCTTATCCGAACGTGTTCGATCGTCTCAGTCCCTGAATAAAGTTTCAGTTGTTTTCACTTTAATCCTTGGTTGCCACGCCAAGATGATGCTTTTTATTTCAAAGTTTGTTGTGTTTGTTTTTCCTTTTGAATGTAATGTTTGCAAGTTCAACGTGGGGAATAAAAAGCTTTCTTTACTTTTAATGACCGGACCCGAAGGTTGCCTATGTTCCTCTTTAGAGGCTCAGGTCAACGTAGTTCGACACAGTTACATGAAATTTTGCGCGCCTCCTGTTTTTTACCTAGAACTGCCCTTTCGGGTTTTCACCTCTAGTGGGGCTGTCTTTTGCGCTTTTTTTTTTTTTTTTTTTTTTTACAGACTCGATAGGAAACACAAATCTCTGCGTCTTCTACGCATAATACTTCTTCAATTTGCTGAGGTTGCAGGGCTGAACAAGGTCTTCTCCAAATTCAGTTTGCAGGAACACGGCTCCACCAGACTGTATCTTCTTGACAATGTAGGGGCCCAACCACGGAGACTTCCATTTCCCTCGGGGGTCGACATAACTTGGTGGCTTTTCTCGCAGCACAAGATCTCCCATTTTGATATTGCGGTCTTTCACTTTCTTGTTAAATGCTCTGGCAATTCTGCACTGATACGCACGATTGTGCTCAAGGGCCAACAACCGCTTTTCATCGAGCAATGCTAACTCTTCATGGCGATTTTGTAACCAATCAACTTCAGATACTTGATTCTTAAGTAGCACTCTCATAGAGGGGATTTCAAGCTCAATCGGGAGAACTGCTTCCATGCCATATGCAAGTGAATAAGGAGTAGCCCCAGTCGGTGTCCGAACAGATGTGCGGTATCCCTTTAAGGCTAAAGGCAGCTTCTCGGACCAATCTTTTCCAGTGATAGCCATCTTTCTAATAATGTTCTCCAGGGTTTTGTTCGCCGCTTCTACCGCTCCATTGGCTTGGGGTCGATAGGGGGATGACTTGTGTCTGACCACCCGTAATTCGTCAAGCAATCGGTTGAGTTCCCCTTCAAAGTGAGTTCCATTATCTGAGATCATCTCATAAGGGACCCCATATCTGTAGAAAATGTTGGTACGAATGAACTCGACTACCTTCTTGGCACTCAAAACTTTGTAAGCAGCGGCCTCAACCCACTTGGTGAAGTAATCGATAGCTACGAGCACGTATTCTTGCCCACCCGAACCTTTCGGTTTGACCTGACCAATAACATCTATCCCCCATGTGGAGAAAGGCCAAGGAGCAGTTGATTGATAAAGAACGTGTGGCGGCAGATGTTGTAGACTAGCGTACCGCTGACACTGATCACAGGTTCGCACTTTCATCATACAATCCTTTTCCATCGTGGTCCAGTAGTACCCTTGCCTCACTATCTTCTTAGCGAGCATGTGCCCATTCATGTGGGGTCCACACAGTCCCCCATGGATTTCATCCATGATTCTATTCGCCTCAGTCTTATCTACACAGAGCAAATTTGGTCCGTGATGATACCTTTTGTACAACTGATCTCCGGAAATCACAAATTGGGAGGCCCATCTCCGCATTGCAATCCTTGCCCTTTTGTCCCTTTATGGAGGGTAGGTCCCATTCCTGAGCACATTCCATACGTCTGTATACCACGGCTCTTCATTCTCTTCGCTTTCTAGCTTAATATCCAAGCAGTAGGCTGGGATTGATCTCTTACTAACCACAAACGGCTTTACCATAACATTTACAGGGAATTCCATGATGGAGGCTAGGGTAGCCAATGCATCTGCAAATCTGTTTCGGTCCCTTGGGAGATAATGGAATGAGATATCTGAGAAGCGTTCTGTGAGCGCTACCAGTCGAATATGATACTGCTGTAGTCTTGGATCCATGATTTTCCATTTTCCCTCGACCTGATTGATGATCAAGGCGGAGTCCCCGAACACTTCAATTTCTTTGACCCCTCGATTTAATGCTTCTCCCAGGCCGGCGATGCAAGCCTCATACTCTGCTGTGTTATTCGAATAGTCGAAGTCTAACCGGATAGCAATGGGCGTGTGCGCATCACTTGGATCAATGAGCAAGATTCCAATTCCGAAACCTCTCTTGTTGGCAGCCCCATCAAAGAAGAGTTGCCACTTATTCTCCGAACAATCAACAGTGTAGATCCCTTCATCGGGAAACTGAGCTTCTGGTCCGGGCTCAAGATCAAGAGCTAAATCTGCAAGCTGGTCTGCTATCACCCTTCCTTTAATGGACATAGGCGTTGCATAAGTCATATCAAACTCGCTTAAGAGAAAATCCCACTTGGCCACTCGATTGGACATGGTTGGCCTTTCGAGGATGTACTTCACTGGATCCATTCGGGATATAATCTGGACAGGTAAGGATTGCAGATAAATTTTTAATCGCTGCGAGACCCAAACCAAACCGGTACATGCCTTTTCCAACGCTGAGTAGTTCAATTCACTCCCTTGTAGCTTTCTGCTAACAAAATAGATGGCACTTTCCACCCAGGAATCCTCTTTTTCTTGTGCAAGCATTGCTCCTACTGCAGTATCAGTAACTGTTAGGTACAGTCATAAGGGTTTGTACGAATGAGGTGGCGCCAAGACCGGTGGGTTTGTCAAGTATTCTTTGACCTTTTCAAAAGCAATCTGGCATTCTTCATCCCATGATCAATCGGTGTCCTTTTTTAGGAGCTTAAAGAGCAGTTCACACATCATGGTTAACCGCCGTATGAATCTGCTAATGTATTGAATCCTTCCCAAGAAACCTTTCACCTCTTTTTGAGTTCGAGGTTGAGGCATTTCTATGATGGCCTTTATTTTGTCGAGGTCGACTTCAATCCCTTTTTCAGTTACCAAGAAACCTAAGACTTTGCCTCGGACAGTACCGAATGTGCATTTAGCAGGATTCAATTTCATGTGGTACTTCCGCAACCTTTCGAAGAACTTTCTGAGGTCAATCAGATGCTGAGCGCCTTCTTCAACTGAGTGCACAATCATGTCATCCACGTAGATTTCAAGCTCTTTATGGATCATGTCATGAAAAAGGGTCGTAGCACCTCTTTGATAAGTGGTTCCGGCATTTTTAAGACCGAAAGGCATCACAGTATAGCAGAACGTCCCCCACGGGGTGATGAAGGAAGTTTTCTCTTGATCTTCTACTGCCATCTTAATTTGGTTATAACCCGCCATTCCATCAACGAACGACTTCACTTTGTGCATTGCAACCGAGTCCACCAAAATGTCAATATTTGGTAACGGGAAATCATCCTTCGGGCAAGCCTTGTTGAGGTCTCTGAAATCAACACATATCCGGACTTTGCCGTTCGCCTTTTCAACTGTGACCATATTGGACAACCATTGGGGATACTCCACAACTCAGATGAAGCCTACTTGTAGGAGCCTCTCGATCTCCTCTTTAACCTGAAGGGCCCACTGCGGCTTGATTCTGCGTAGTTTCTGCTTGACCGGTTTGGCGTCAGGAAAGGTAGGAATTCGGTGTTCCACGATCGTCAGATCTAACCCTGGCATGTCTTCATACGACCAGGCAAACACATCAACAAATTCTTTGAGTAAACTGATCAGCTGTTCCCTGTCAGCCCCTTGCATGAAGCTCCCGATCTTCATTTCTTTGACTTCTTCATTCAGCCCCAGATTGATGGTAGACAGATTTTCCCCACAGGCTTCTAATTTTTGTTCCCCACGCTGTTTTGCTAACCTGTTTAACTCGATTAAATAGTCTTTTTCATCTTGACTTATGTTTTTAAAAGATTCATGATTAACTTTAGTTGTTGTTAAATTTTCATTTGTTAAATCATTTTTTAAAATATTGGCAACTGAGGAGTAAGCGGAAATAGAGGAAACTTCATTCACAAAAGAGGGGAGTACAAGCTCGGCGACCGCGTCGAGGTCCTCGACAGTGAGGTCCTCTTCGGGAGTCCCGGAAACAACATTAGATAGCACAAAGGGTTCAAAAGCGGGGCCATCAGGGCGAACAAAACCAAACTGCTCCACCAGAGTGTCAGTAGTAGCGAGCGGGCCAGTGGTTCTGGACCAGTTATTAAGTGGTGCCACTGCGGCTTGAGGTGCTTCACCGGGTCATAAGCTTCACCATTACCATTTTCGATCATAACCACATATCCGTCTTCAAGACCAATTCCTTCAAACAACCAGAAGACATCATCTTCTTCATCAATATTCCACGGAATAATCGGGTCCAGTTGCTTATAGGAACTGCCCACATCAAAGTTTTCATCGACCATCTTGATATTCTCAAATACTTCCCATCCAGCATGAGGCTTTTCATTAATGCCAATAACTGGCTCAAAAGGCATAACATACGCGACATCTTCAACTTTGCAAAAAAAATATCCCTTCCAGGACTTTTCATAAGGACGGAGTGGGGGGAGCTTATAGGTCCTTCCACTTTTGATAGCAGTCTGTCTCTCCCTTTTCTGACGTACAGCTTCGGCGACTTCGGCAGGAGTCGGTTTGTAGCCAAGCCCAAAAGGAAGGAAGAAAAATGGAACATCATCCTTGATAGGTTCAATACACCCTTGTTGCTCTTTTCCAAGCCCTATCATAGGCAGGAACTTCATCTTCTTGACCATATTCAAGGCCATTGCATCTCCATACCTGGTCCGCTTTCTACCAATTAGATCGGTCTCCTTGACATGTTCAATAGCATGGATCCGAGCTTGTGGGATCACTTCAAAACCACTCAAGAAGATGCCAGTATCTTTGTGCTCAATTCCCAAAATCAGGAGGTCATGAGCTTGCGTATCATCTTGGGCACGAACTACCACTACATGATTGTCGTGGATGAACTTGATGCACTGATGGTAGGAGGAAGCTACCCCTCTTACTCTATGGATCCAAGGGCGTCCCAAGAGTAGACTGAATGAGGACTTGATATCAATCACTTGAAATTCAATCGGCATGATAAGAGGGCCAATGGTGAGAGTGAGAAGGACAACACCCAGAACACAGCGACTGGTGACATCGTAAGCACGAACCACTTGAGAAGATGGGGCCAAATCAGTTATCTTGATTCCCAAATCTGCGAGAACATGTACGGGGCATACATTTACTGAGGAGCCATTATCGATCAAAACACGAGCTAAGTGCTCACCTCCGACCCCAACTGTGATGTGCAGAGCCTCGACATGATTAAGACCAATTTTTGGTGCATCGAGATCGGTAAAAGTGATGATATTCCCAAAATGAATGTTTCCGATCATGTGGACAAGGTCATTGGGAGAAGTCTCGATCGGGATGACAGCTTGAGCAAGAGCTTTAACTAACACGTCTCGGTGCTCCTGTAAAGACGAGAGCAAACCCCAAATGGATATATTAGCCTGGGTTTTCTTTAACTGGGTCAAGACCGGGTTCTCGGCGACCTTCTCTTTCTGAGCGGGGACTTCTTCTTTATCCTTTCCTAATTCACTTGCCTCGGGATTTGGAGGCTGATAGGCTCTTCCCGAGCGAGTGAGGTGATTCATATTTCCGCCAACCCAAGTGGCCTTTTTAACAGGGGCCTTTTGCTCCTTAACAGCTTTAGCACTAGACAAAATCGAATCCCAAGAGATCATATGGCATTCAAAATATTCGGAGATAACAGGAGTTACAGTGTAATTCAAAGATTTCTTCGGAACGATGAAACTAGTCCTTGAGTAGTTTCCTTCAAACTCGATCACATGGATCCCTGGAAAGGGATTAGTCACCACATTTGGTTGGGGGCGGCTTCTGAATGAGTCCATCGTCTATCATGTCTTGCAGAGTGTGTCTCAAACTCCAACATTCATTTGTCGCATGACCAGGTGATACATGGTATGCATAATATTTACTTGCATCCCAATTCTTAGGAGGCGGATTAGGCGGGCGGTATCCTTCTATCGGCTTTAGTACTCCTTGGGCGACCAATCCTTGAAAGATAGTAGACAATGGAGCGCTGAATTTATCAAAATGGCGATCTCTCCGATTTCCACCATTCCTTCGCTGATCGGTGACAGAGTTCACAGACCCGTCTTGATTATAACACGGAGGTGCCCTATTGTAGCTGCTCCGGCTTGGTCCCACATTGCTGTTCCAAAAAGGAGCAGGGGTCATGGCAACATTGTTCACAACTGGTGCCGGGGCTTTAGCAGCGGATCGGAATCTGTAGGAGCTAGGAGAAGAATCTAGCTTGATCACCCCAGTTCGGACATCTTTGTCAATACGAGAACCCACATCAAGAATAGAAGCAAAATCTGGAAACGGGAGATATTTCATCTTATCTGCATACACCGGCTGAAGATTCTTAAGGAAAATACGAGTTTGCTCGGCACTGTCAGGCCTCTCCAGAGTTTGAGCAACTTTCTTCCTCCACCTACTTGCAAATTCAGAAAAGGATTCCTTCTCACGCTGAGCACACGAATCGAGGTCACGACGGCTCTTCTCCCAATTGGAGTTATCTTTGTATCGCTTCTGGAATTCATCCACGAGCTTCCCCCAATTATCAACCAGATTGGCATCCACAGTCATAAACCACTGCTTAGCGGCTCCTACCAAAGTCAGATGGAAGTTGGAGGCCATCGCACCAACATTAGCCCCACGAGAATGTATTGCATGAGTGTAAGATTTCAGGTGGGCCATTGGGCAACCTGTACCGTCAAATTTCTCCACATCGAGCATTTTGAATTTAGGAGGCAGAACAGCAAATGGAGATAATTTCAAGGAATCTGCAGAAAACTCCCCTTTATTCATGACCTTTCTCAACATTTCTTTCATTTCGCTCATTTCAATCTCAGCTTTAGTAAGGGGTACATATGGGACACCCTTGTAGAACGCTTCCATTTGGCGGACTAGGTTAGGATCTTGCCCCTGGGAAGTTCCTTGATTAATATGAGAGGCACCGCTAGCAAACGCACCATAAGCGTTGGGCTGCTGATTCGGATAAAGAGTCTGCATATACTGAGCAAAGGCATTATGATCAGGAGGATACTGAGACGGATGCACAGCAAAATTTGCTGGATTCGGGATGAAGGGCTGGTGAGTGCCACTGAAGTCTGGATGAGCCACATTACCCTTAGGAGGGATGTTCTGGTGATGACTCTGGCCGATGGTGTTGCTACCAATAGGATTCAAGTTGATGGTAGGGATGCCACTTCCATTGGGACCTGTATTGCCATTGGGATTAGGATTGGGAACCCCATTTCCGGTCTGATTAACGTTCGGATCGCCATTGGGATTTCTATTGGGGTTGCCATTGGGAGCCCCATTACTATTCTGATTCTGCATCTGCACAAGTGTAGCCAGTAGCTCATCTTGCTGAATCCTCATCTGACCCAACACATTCTGCTCCAAGCATGCTTGAAGACCTGGTGGCGGCACATAGGCTTCCTCATTTCCTTCCTGGGCCATTGCAATAGCTTCTTCGGTTACAGGCACTGTCTCGACAACTCGGATCAACCTCCCCTTACTGTTTCTAGCTCCCCCTTTCCAAGTAAATGCCAGGCTTAGAGTATCTGAAAGGGATGGTGTTTAGGGCTGATTAGAGAGTGAAAAGGATCAAGATTTTCCGAGCTTGATTCAAAAGGAGTTCAAAAATCAAAATCAATCCTAGAATGCCGGATAAGCACTTGCTTTATTTTGACATGTTTTTGCATGAATCTTGGAATAGTGGATACCATCTCCAAAGTATAGGACCAACGTTTTTCACCTGTACTGTACTATTGGCCGTCCGAGCCCCTAGCGAAGGGCCTATACTCTTTCTGGGATCCACCATTCGGTTACGGTCTATGTGAGGGTCTTGACAATTTCAAGTCAATCCAAGAATTTCAACATGATATCCACAATTGAGGTCGATTATAACCTTTTGGGAATTCATAGGATTGAAGTAAAATTATTTAGACAAAAACCGACATGAAGTCTGTGACGTGTTATTTTCGAAAGAATATGGACATCGCATTTCGGCTTTTGAAGCTTGGCTTACACCCATCACAGCGACCGTAGGCGCTGCTAAGGGGGAAACAGTATACCGTTGACCCTATGGGGAAGTCAAGTGAGCTCCCTTATGCCCCAGGTTTACCGTCTCGGGTTTGAGATTCTAAGACGCTTTTCAAAAAACGTGCATGTGTGTGAGGTATCTATGAGTTCGAAAAATCATTTTGAAAGCACGTAAAGAAAACAAGAAAATCATTTTTTTCCTTTTTTACTTGTTTTACCCCTTTTTTGGGGAATCACTCACCACGCAATGCATATATGTATATATACAAATAAGATAAGCAAAAAAACGCCCCTGCAAAACAGAGGTTAGGGCACAGATATATACACCCCAAGTAAGGCACATAAAGCATGGCACACACAAAGATTTAGAGTCTAGCCCACTTTAAAACAACTTCCCCAGCAGAGTCGCCACTGTGAGAGCCCGCGCCTGAGAATGATCGGATCACCGCGAAATGACCGCCCGTGAAAGCGGTTCGCGCCCGTCTGGCTTTTGGATGCGCTCGGGTTCTCACACAATGGTTTCCTCTTGATGCTGTGATTTGATTGCAAGAGTCGTCACCTCATTTTGATTTTAGGAAAAATGAAGAAAAAACCTTTTTTGAGAAAATGGGTTCGGGGGCTAAGTTACGAGAAGAGAAGGGGTTAGGCACTCTTCTCGCCCGTGATGGTCTCTATATGCGTGCCACGTAAGTTCTTTTTATGCCTTTTGCCTTGGTTTTATGCCCTAACAAAATGGTGATTTAATAAATGGGGAGTCCTCCTATTCTAGGAAGGTTTGTTTTAATTCACAAATGAGAGTCGGTTTGAGTGGACTCACACTTGGTTTTGAAAATGGTTTTAATCATTTATGTACATCAAATTAAACACATAAATGGGTGGGGGATTAATATTTACATTTTGTACAAAAAAGGGAAACAATTCCCAAATGAATAAATGTCCAAAACTCCGTCCCCAAGCATTTTCAGGGACTGCTGCTCACTCTTCTTTGTGTACCTGTTCTTGTACTCATCCAATCTGGAAATTAAAGGTCAAGAAAACTTCCTAACACATTAATAATCTACCCTGATTTTTCCCTTGATTTTAGGGGCATGTTATGGTGTCCAAACAAAGCATGCAAGGCAATTCTTTTCACAGCCCAGTCTGACAGAATTTCATACATCCCTAAAGTATCCACTTTTTTCATCATGAAAACAAAGGAATCAGGGAAAACACAAAACATGAAAGTTGTTCCTAACATGTTAAAGTTATTATCTGGAGAGTTTCAAGTCCAGAAAACAATTTTAGTTCACCCAAATCACTTCTGACATTTTCATGTCCAAACAAGAACATGCTGATTCTGAGAACAGAGAGCTTGAACAAAAAATAGAAACAGCCTCTTCCACTGAGAATAAAAATATAATATTTACATTTTATTCTTCCTTGTTCTGTGTAGAAAACGTTATCTTTTGTGGTATAAGACCAAAACCCACGTTTTCTAGGAGTAAAAATAGCAACAAGGCAGTAAGGTACCATATGGACAGATTATTGGCATCTCACTCATGTCATGAAAACACCTATCAAAACTAACTCAAATGAAAAGCTATGAACATGAAACTTTGTACATGCATATATATACATGTTAAAAACATGAAACACCAACCATCCAAGCATTTAGATATGGTTTCATGATGTTCTATGCTAAGATAAAACAAATCATGGCAGATTCAAGGTTTATAAGATAAAAACAAGTTTGTTCTTTGGAAAACTTCTTGAATCCACCACAAACAAAGATATGACACTCATACATACATGATATATATACACAAGATCAAAATCTTAGCATGATCAAGAGCTCAAAACATCATTATATATCATCATTTAATAAGAAGAACAACAAGAGTAACAATATTGTATTATTGAATATAAAATGGAGGTTTAGCCTAACAAGGTGGCTAAACCCCTCAAGAAATTACATAAACATTACATCTTACCCTTTTAGATGATTACAAGGGGGAAATGATGCCTAGGTTGTGCTCCCTTTGCTTCCAAGGGAAGACTTTTTTGGGTTGTTTTCTCAAGGTTTTGGCCTTGTGTTGAAAGAGTTTGAGTTTGTGTTTAGTGTTTGTGTGGTGGTTTTATGGTGGTGTGGTGGTGGTGATATGGTGGTGTGGTGGTGGTGTTGCTTGGAGAGAGCAAGGGAAGGTGGTGGATGAGTTTGTGTGTATTTCTCTCTTTTTGGTCAAGTTTTTGTCACCCTTTGTGAAATGGATGAGAGGGGTGTATATAGGAGGAGGGAGGTGGTAAATTGGTTGTAACTTGGAGGGGGGATGTTGTAAATTGGTGGATTCATCATCTATCCTTCTTGACTAAGGCTTAAAGTCATCTTCCTTATCTCTGTTCCGGCTTTCCGCTCCGCAACTGCTCCGTTGTGCGCACCTCCGGTGTCCCGGTTGTCCGCGAGTCCAACATGAAAGTTGCTCGGAATATTTTTCTGGTCAGGCCGGTATATCTGAAATATTTTTATGAGCAAGGAACGACAATAATATATTTTTTGCTCTTCTTGACCAGTTGATAAGATATTTTGAGATATTTTCCAATTTGGATAACCATCTTTTTGGCTCCGGCTTTTCGCTCCGTAACTGCTCCGTTGTGCGCGCCTCCGGTGTCCTGGTTGTCCGCGAGTCCAACATGAAAGTTGCTCGGAATATTTTTCTGGTCAGGCCGGTATATCTGAAATATTTTTATGAGCAAGGAACGACAATAATATATTTTTTGCTCTTCTTGACCAGTTGATAAGATATTTTGAGATATTTTCCAATTTGGATAACCATCTTTCCGGCTCCAGCTTTCCGCTCCGTCGTGCGCGCTCCGGTGTCCCGGTTGTCCGTGGGCCCAACATGAAAGTTGTTTGGAATAATTTTGTGGTCACACCGGTATATCTGAAATATGTCAATTAGCAAGGAAAGGTAATAATATATTTTTAATGCACAGAATGGATAACAGCAAGCAATTCGGGGGGTTGCGGGCCCCGTTTCTGGACCCGCACCTCGAAAAACGAAATTTTTGGCTGTTTGCTCGTTTTTTCGCTCTGATCATGAATTTGAAGTCCGTTTATCCATTCGATGCACCGATAAGGCTCACGGCAGTCCCGCACAGCCAAATCGAGGGTTTTTAGGTCAATTTTCGGGTTTAGACCGATTCAAGGTGGGTTTTAGGGGTGCGAGATCAGGGTATCTACAATAACAAACCCGATTATTATATCTTTTGCATGTTTATTATAATAATCATTATCCCAAGCACTTATGAAGGGCTAGTATAAGTTTAATGGATAATCATATGATGATTATAGCGCATAAGATGCGGATTAAACTTGTGGGTACATGTTGGAGAACAAGTACTGGATAGACCCGTTATGAGATTTATGTCATGGTCAAATGTCATAATTAAATCTCATAATAGTTATATCATTTATCCTTAGACCTGAGATTATCATAGTCTTCCACATGATGAACATTATGTTTGACGTACTCAAACACTACCCCCTAACCGGGTGGTTATAAAGGCTACGATTGGCATAATCGGATTCCTGTAGGGGAGAATGATAAGTAAAGATGGGATTTGTCCCTCTCTCAAGAGAGATATCTGCTTGACCACTTGATGAGTGGGATTGATAATAGTGTACGGCCGTACCCAAATGAATTGAAGCGTTCAATGTTATTTGCTCATGTCAATCTACTCGAGATCGAGAAAGCATTGGACAACATAAGTTGACGTGGACCATGACTTATGTCCAATATGATATCGTGTGACAAAGGGATTGTGATATGTTCTATAAGGTTACTTTGGGCTTTCAAAGTTAGACTAATTGGGTAGTCATAATGGCTTGCTAGAGTCCGCTTATGACTTACGGGTTCTGACACGTTCGGACTCGTTGCCAACTTAGTATAATCCTATTGGGTCACACACAATAGAACGGATTGAATAAGGCACATAAAATGGGAAAAACTGGATCCTGCTGGAAGGATCCGTACGGATGGTTTGGGAGCCACCCAACCAATCCATATGGATGGTTTGTCCGGCCAAAAATAGTTTGTTCAAGACTTCTTGTTTGACAAGGAATTCTGATCCCAAAAGGAATTAGGTTTATACCCTATTATATATGTGTGCTGTCGGGTTTGAGAATGCTAATAGTTGATTTTAGAAATCATAACATGTTGTTTGAGAAACAATTACACACATATAGAGGGGATTATTAGTTTTGAGATTTAGAATCATCATAACTCAATAATCAATGGATCAAAATAATTCATATGAAGAAATTGTTTCTTCATCAAGCCTTGGGTCTAGCAATCCAGATCAAGAAGGTGTTCTTGATATCCGTTCGACGTGTGGATACCGATAGAAGGTATTTGCTTTAACACCTTAAAGTCCGTGTTCATGGATTCGGTCATCAAGGGTATGTTTCTTTCATCTTGTATTTAATTTAATAAACATGCACGGATCCGGGCTCTTGGGTGTTTGATTTTATCTGTTTATTCCGCTGCGCATGATGCATCAAAACCCAACAGTTATTATGGACAAAAATAAAAAATCCGTCACCGCATGTATGCTTTATGATATTAATTTAGTTTAATCCCGTCACATGTAGGTATCACAAGCGTGGTGGAATCCGATGAGTATATGGGACCGCGAGAAGGTCTATATACTAGTGTGACGATTCCACTATTTTTCTAGAAACCCCAAAAAGGACTACGTCCTTCCGACTTTTGTAAATAATAATAATAAAAAAAGAGTCATTTTTCCTTATGTTGTTGAGTCTTTTCCTGTTTGTGGGTTAATTTATTTTATTTAAAAAGTGTTTGTGGGCCCATCCTAAGATCAACCGTGCTTTTTCAATAGTTCCAATGGCTTCCAACGGCAACAACAACAATGGTGGGTACATTTCCGTGTCCAACAAAAGGATCTTCAACATAATGAGAGCCATGAGGGAACATATGGATAGACTTACCGAGGATGCCCGCTGAAAAGACGATTTGTGGCGAGCCCGCTTTGATCTCGAGAGGAAAATTCACGAGGAAGAGGTTTCCGAACTCAAAGCCCGTCTGCAAGAATTCACCGACAACAAGGCAAAGGTCAATGGTAAAACATGCTCAAGTGGCCCATCCCTAAAAATCCACAAAAGTGCCACCGACAACCGAGTTTTCACTCCTCTCCTAGGAGTAACCCAAGCCGAAGCATTTGAAACTTTGGTGGCAAGTGGAAAGATCAAG
The DNA here is from genome assembly GCA_026119855.1 of Campanula takesimana. Taxonomy (NCBI): domain Eukaryota; kingdom Viridiplantae; phylum Streptophyta; class Magnoliopsida; order Asterales; family Campanulaceae; genus Campanula; species Campanula takesimana. Next base: position 355,939 of record JAOWBW010001232.1, on the reverse strand, counting down.
TCTTTACAAGGGTACAAACCCAAGCTGATGCGTCCCAACCATGGCCATCACAAATATTGTGGCTATCATCAACACAGTGGCCATCTTACCGAGGAATGCTTCCTTCTCCAAAACGTCATCCAAGATTTGATCGACAATGCTGAATTTACCGGGGGTGAAGAGCAACTCATCAAATAAGAGGCTTGGTTTTAAAATGGGGCTTCAACAAGAGATCATGCTACAAGGACAACGACAACAATCTCCGTTTCTCTTTCTCTACCTAGAAATAGAATTAAAAAAAAAAAAAAGAGAGTCAAAAGTACTCTTAAGTGTGCATTAAAGTTTTCTCTCGTCCCATGTTAAATTTTGAGTCAATTATCAAATAAAAACGTCGTTCTTGTCCTCCTCATACACTCTTCTAAGTTGTTCAATTTAATTCTTGGCAAAATGATGAAAAGATGTCTAAGCATGTTTTGGAACGAAGGCCATAACTTGAACACCTAGGGGCTAAACATCGTGACAAAGGCGACAACATCAACGACAAAGCCAAGAAGCAAAATAAGGTGGAGCAACATCAAGCAAAGTTTTCAAAGGGGGATTGAAAAAAAAAAGCTCGCTAGGTTGACTCTTCAAAACAACCTAGGCAAAAGTTAGAGCATAAAAAAAAAAAAAAAAAAAAATCCCCCTCATTCAAAGAAGTTCACATCAAGATCATCATCATCATCCTCCAACAAAGGACGAAGCAAAATCAACAATCATCACGGCGAATGGAGTATTCACAAGAACTACGGTGACCTGAGCCTCTACACTGGAGGAACGTAGGCAACCTACGGGTCCGGTCTCATGCAATAAAGAAGATATGTTTAGCCCTAGTGCGTTATAGTGATTGGCCTTCATCTCAAACTTGTCAAGACATCTTTGTACGAGTCATTTGCCAATGAATTAATTACCTCAAGATTGAACAACATTCTTAGAATTGGAATCACTTTGCGTTCCTTATCGAGTCTAGGGGCTTCTTATCTTTCAGCGATACTCCCAGTTTCTTGCAATCAAATTGGGGCTTTCCTTCTCTTATCTCTTAATTACTTACTTGCCTTCGTAAGTCATTTAATAAATAAAAATACATGTCAATACTAGGCGCTACTTCCCTAGTCAAGTCAATGTCACTCATCATTAGTGACAAAAAGGTCTCCACCGCAAAATCACATGTCTCTCATCCTTAGCTAGAGTCAATGCACACTTCCTCATTAATCGAGTCAAAATGAAGACGAAAAAGAGATGCCCGCTAGATTGAAAACCCGAAAGGGCAGTCTAGGCAAAAAATAGGGTGCGTCATAAAAAAAAATAAGAGAGTGAGATAGAGAAGGGAAAGAGAAATGGAGATCCCCAGCAATTCACAAGTCAACTTTGAATTGCAAGCCAGTTTTGGGAATTGCAAAAATTTTGACAATTGGCACGATCAAAGTAAGAGTTTTCTCCAACAATGTGCAGTATTGGGTTCATAAGAAAGAAGCTCGTGGTAACCAAGATCCATCTGAGAACAAGCCCATCATTGAGGGGTACGAGGTTGCACAAATGGTCCCCAGTGAGTCAATTGGTTTGGGCAGCAAATGGCAACAACGTGTGACTCAGTTTTCAAGCTTCTCCAAGAATATGCTCCTACAGTATGTCGAAAGGCTTCCCGAGAAATGGAGTAGATCTTGCCATGTCCTCTTATGTTTGTTCCCCCACATGAGGAAGAGTCTCTTGCTCTATAGATGATGACGCCCTAGGGGCTATGTGACTCAAGAACGAGAGCTTCTTTTTCTTCATTTGACAATTATTGAGCCCTAGGGGCTATGCTCAAGAAAGATGTGTGAGACTATCCTCAAAGTCTCTCAAAAGGAATGATGAAAATCCTTTTTATCATATGTGCTCGTGCCTGTTACCCAATCAAGGATAGGCCTTCCTCTACTTGCAATCAATTGTGGCACTCCAGGGGCTACACTCAAGTTTGAAAGTCTCCCTTGGCAAGAAGCAATTCACTTCACCTCCCAACAAGGTCCCTAGCAAAGTCATATGCAACATTGGAAGCTTCCTCAATTAGTTTGGCACCGAAGGTCTCAAAGGGCTTCGCAACCTACAATCTTTTGGGCTACGGCATTACAGTAATCCGAGCAAAGGGAAATATTGGGGCTTCGCAATTGGAAATCTTTTTGGGGGATGATACCCGAGCAATACAATTTGGGGAGTAGTCTTACAGATCCATGAAAGCGATCAAGCTTCAAGGGTCTCTTAGTATTTCACGTCAAAGGTCTTCTGGTTTGAAAGGAGGGCTCCGATGTTATGAATTAATTTGATGATTCTTATGTTATAACTTACGACGAGGTTATGAAGAAAGTCTTAGAGAAAAGGAAAAAGATTCAATATGCTAAACTCTATCAAAACAGGGTTATAGCGGGAAATGCCATGGCCAATCTCAATATTTCTGCAATTCAGCACCCCCTTCTCCAAGATCAAAAGCAAAAAGTGTGGCTCTTGCGCCTCAAGCACTAGTGTTAGTACCCAACCTGAAAAAATGAGTTATTAGGCATGCTAGAACTCACAGGGACCTCCCAGGTATTTACGAGCTGCGCAAGACTTATCCAGGATTTCCGAAAAGCCCAGATAAGAAGATATCAACGACTGATCGGATGAGGGATCGAAGATAGGCTTATCTGATCATCCTCTAGAGTCCAGATAGGCATATCTCAAAAATCATGCCAATCTACTGGACCGGCCGGGCGGCCACTTCCCCGGCCAGGCGGACACTCATCCCGGGTCAGGTTTTCTTATAAATAGCTGACCTCAGTTCATTATTTCGATACACAATTCTCTCCCCCGAGTTCTACAAGCCAAACTGATGGCATAACTCTCTCTTCAAGCCTGTCTAGCAATCCCGAAGGTCCGACGAATTCGCGCGAGAGATTCAACTTCGTTCTTGTCAAGATTGGTGAGAATTTGTCATGTTTTCTTAGTTTAGATCTGATTTATGCTAGTTTCATCATGTTTATACATCTATATTCATATGATTCATAACGTGTTCTTCATGTTCTTGCTAGAATTCATAATATGCTCTATGACTAGGGTAGCGATCTTCATGTTTATTCGTTCATTCGTACATGTTCATGATGTTCTTATTATCATGCTAGATCTACGGCTTATCCCATGCATAATATGCTAGATCTAATGTTTTAGTCCCTGTTTATATTGTATAGCCGATGATGATCTCCAAGATCTAGGAACTACTTCTAAACCCTAAACTTTAGGTACATATTCCCATGATCAATAACTCCCCAAGGATGAATATGAGGACTACACGTTGATCTTATCAATGGTATAATCATTATTCTAGGATGTGATCATCTCGCATGATTCTTTCTCCTCCCTCTTCATTATGCATGATCCCGCTTCCTCTCTCTATTCCGATTATGTGCGAACTACGCTAACCTGAGCTTCTCAAACGAGAGGAACGTAGGCAATCTTCGGATCCGTTCTCAATCACTAACACACTACTAACACATTAATCATGATAGAATGTCCGATCTATCGGGCGATAGGAGTGATAACGTAATATTCTTCTCTTGTTGTAACTTGACCCCCGAACCCTCTTGTTAGCTTTTTCTCAATGTTTTATCTCAATAAAACAACGTGGCGACTCTTAATAGGTTAAATGCCAACTTGAATATCCTAATCCCATAGAAAAGATAAATAAAGATAAATAAAAGAAAGACTTCCCGTGCGTCGCCCGCATCGTCGGAAAGGGGTATTCACAGTGGCGACTCCACTGGGGACTAGCTTTGAACATCTTCAAACATAGACGGTCAAACTTTCGTCAATATCATGATTGTACTTACTTGTTTCTTTTCCCCCTGTACTTTATCTCTTGTACATATTTGCTTCCCTTGTACTTTAGTGTGTTAACAACTTAACTATTTCCTATTGTACCCCTTTTAACTGTTTTGCATTGCATACATGTAAATACAAAAAAAAAAAAAAACTCTTTGTTTTCTCCCTAAAAAAAACTAGTTCTTGTCCGCACACTACCACTAGGTCATGTTGGTAGTGGTGCCCTAGGCACGTTTAATAAACGTTGTAATTGTTATCATTTATTTCATATCAATAAAGAGATGTTTTGATTATTATTGTTGTTCATGTTTACTTATAATAATCTCCGTCCCTAGTACTTGTTAAGCGCTAGTATAAAGGCTAAATGATCATGGGATGATCATGTTAGATTTATGGGTACTTGTTTGGAACAAGGTACTGGACATGACCCGCTGTATGAGATTTATGTCATGGTCTATGTCGTAGATATATCTCATATTAGTTATGTCATTTGAATCCTTAGACATGAAGTTGTTATAGTCTTCCACTTGATGAACATTATATTTGACATATTCAAACGCTACCTTTAACCGGGTAGTTATAAAGGGTATGATTGGCATAATCGGATTCACGTAGGGAAGAATAATAAGCTAAATGGATTTGTCCCTCTTCGGAGAGATGTCAAGCTTGGTCCTCTCGTAGGAATGATGTTGATGAAATGTACGGCCGGACTCAAATGAATTGATTGGATCAATGTCATTTGAATTATCAACATATTCGGAATCGAGAAAGTATTGAACAAAACAAGTTGACTGTTTGACTATGACTTGTGTTCAATGACATCGTGGACAAAAGGATTATGACATGTTCTAAAGGAATGCAAATTTGTATCTAGTTATACTATTTGGGTAGGTATGACGGTTTGCTAGAACCTAATCATATCTTATGGTTTCATATTTGAACCCATTGCCAACTTAGTATAATCCTAGAGGGTCACACACAAGAGAACGAATCTTTAAAAGGACTATATTGGAATTTTGGAAATTCTGGTAATCTGGGGAAGTGGGCGACCGCACAGTATGGACTAGGCGGCCGCACACTTAGCTCAGTTTTGTACCAATTTGTTTCAGATAGTTGTGCGACCGCACAGTGGATTCTGGGCGGCCGCACAGTACTGTCGGGGGCAGTTTCCTAATTTGATTTGGAAAGAAATTTTGGACGGGTTTAGACACAAGTTTCCTAATTGGAATAGGTCTAACTTGTATATAAGCAGCCAAATTCGGGCCAGAACATATATAGCTTTTGTGTAAGTCTCCAAAGAGTTTGAGAGAGTTTTATTTTGTTCTAAGACATCTTAGATTGAAGAACAAAATAATACACAAACCAATATTCCATATAGTTCATATTAAATTGTGAAAGTGTGTTTCATAATTTGGTCTAGCAACCAAGATCAAGTGTTCTTGATATTCGTTCGTGGTGTGGATACCGCTAGAGGGTGAAGCTTATCATCTTCAAGTTTGTGTTCTTACTTTTGTGATAAAAGCTTCAAGTTCTCCACCAAGATCAAAACTAGAATTCAAATTCATCAAGGGTTAGTTTTTCCTCTATTCATATTGTTGTATTTGATTTAATCATATGAATGGATCTATGGGCTTTGGGTTTCAAAATTTAAATGCTAAATTCCGCTGCGCATGTTACATCGAAACCCAACAGTGGTATCAGAGCCCCGTTCATGTTGATTAATTCAATACCTAGATCATGTTGTGTGTATATAAATTGTTTATGTGCCTAGCATGATATGAATATTGGATTATATGATGTTTATGTGTTATGTGATTTTATGTGGTTTATTGTTTTGCAACTTTAATCGCACGATTCAATCGCAATAAATATTATGATGAATTCTGAATTGTTTGATTATTAATTCTGATTGGATCATGGTTTTAATAATCGGGGAAAAACAATTTTGAGACAAATTTTCGAACTTTAAAATTGCCTTCTGATCCTACTGTACGACCGCACAGAATCACGTGGGCGGCCGCACATGTTTGGGTGACCGCACAGTGATTTTTGGGCGACTGCACATACTGATCAGATTGTCTGATTATTTTTGAAATCAGAATTTGGAATTTTCGAGAGGTCCAACAAAACCAGTAACAGAACCAGTCCAGACCTGCTGATCTGGAATGGGTTTTGGGTAGTTGGTTTGTGTGTGGATTTTGGGGTTTGATTTTCCTATTTGTTTTAGTCTTGTGATTCTTAGATTGGTTCAAGGTTTGGATGGCTAATCTGCGTTCATCGAGATTGTGTTTCCCAAACTTGATCGCAATCAAAGTTTCAAAGATAAAACGAAGTTAGAATTATGAAGAGTTCATAATTGCTAAAATTGAGAAACAAAGTTCTTGATTCAAATATTGGAGATCCATGTGGAATTGTGGATGCAATTGGCCTACGTTCATCGAGACCATCTAATTGCTTAGTTTCGGCCACATGGACTACTTTCTTGGTATCTTGAATTAGTGCGGAATTGTGGATGCCTTATGGCTTAGTTTCGGCCGCACTTCTTGTTGTCTTGATTTGGAAATAATGACCAAAGTTGAAATAGTCTCATCCTCATAATTATAGAGAAATAAATGACACATAAATATTATGATTAAATTAATGGAGATTAATTTAGTGGCTAAACTTGATGCGTAACATGTTTATATTATGTGCTCATAAATGTGTTGGATGCTATATGTGATGAACCTTCAAAGAAAGTTTTAAGTCCTTTATTGCCATGCCATGATTAAAACGCTTGTTAATACATGGGTGAATTTAATGTAGACTCGCCCTAGCGAGATGCATTGACTTTTATTTATGTATGAGCAGGATAGATAATGTGGGCACGCCCTAGCGAGGCACATTAACTATACGTTTAAAATGGTTTGACTTAATTGGGCGTCAAAACAGTTTTGGGCCTAGGCAAAGATGAGATTTAACATGCTTTTTGAAATTGGATTTCTTAAAGAATCTCATAAAAGGAACTAAGAGTCATATGAGATATGATTGACAAGAGTTGTCTACCTAATTAATTTGATTTTGTGTAATCCGCCTTAGCGGACTTAAAGTTAAATTAAAGTTGGATCTTAGCCCAATTAAATTATATTATACATTGGATGTATATGAAGGTTATATAATTTAATGGGAGTATTTTGTTTGAAAATACATTGTTTATTTCTTTAATGAAAAACGGGTACTTATTAAATTTTGGAAATTTTGCGTATTTGTAGATAATGACTACTAAAGGATAAGCTCCAAGAGAATGGTACGAACTTTATGGATTGGATCCGTAGCCTAAGAATTGTTCTTAGGCAAGAAGACAAGTTGTACATTCTCGATGGGCCTCTTCCTGCTGAACCAGAACCTACTGCCCCTAGGGCAGAAAGAGACAGTTACAAGAAACATCGTAATGATTCTAGAGATGTAAGCTGTCTTATGCTTGCTACTATGTGCTCAAAACTCCAACAAAGTTTGGAACAATTGGAAGCCTATGATATAGGCGTGGAGTTAAGAGCCATGTTTCAAGAACACGCTAGGCAAGAGAGGTACAAGACCATTGTTGCATTCACTACTTGCAAAATGAATGAAGGGCAACAAGTGAGTCCTCACATGCTGAAAATGAAAGGTTATGTAGAGCACCTTGAGAAACTTGGCTATCCAATCCTATTGGAGCTAGCCACGGATCTCATTCTTAATTCATTGCCTAAAAGTTATAATCAGTTTGTGATGAATTATAACATGCATGGAATGGATAAGAATCTCTCCGAGTTGCATGGGATGCTTAAAACTGCGGAGATGAAGATTGCGGAGAAAGGTTCTCCCGTGCTCTTAGTTCATGATGGGAAGAAGGCTGGTGCCAAAGGAAAGGGTAAGAAAGTTGTCAAACCCAAGATAAGCAAGGCAAAGGTTGCCAAGGCTTCTGAGGCAAAACCCGATTCACAAAAGGATGCAATCTGTTTCCATTGTCAAGAAATTGGTCAATGGAAACGTAATTGCAAAGCTTTCTTGGAAGAGCAAAAGAAGAAGAAGAGCAGCAAGGCTGCGTCGACTTTAGGTATCTATATGATAGATATTCTCCTTTCTACCACTGATTCCTGGGTATTGGATACCGGATGTGGTTCACACATTTGTCTAAATGTGCAGGGTCTAAAGAATAGGAGACTACTTAAAGAGGGTGAAGTAGACCTACGCGTGGGGAATGGAGCAAGAGTTGCTGCATTAGCCGTAGGGACTTATGAAGTCACTTTACCTTCCGGATTAATTCTTGTTTTGAACAATTCTTATTATGTTCCGGATTTAAGTAGAAATATTATTTCAATTTCTTGTTGGATAATGAAGGTTTTAAGTTTCTTATTGAGAATAAGAAATTTTCTATTTATTTAAATGATGTGCTTTAGGGTATTGCTAATTCATTTAATGGCCTTTATGTCTTGGATGTCAAGAATGAAAATAATGAAAATGTCTATCATATAAATAAGAAATCTAAACCTAATGATGTAAATCATTCTTATTTGTGGCATTGCCGTCTTGGTCATATTAATGAGAAGCGTATCTCAAAACTCCATGGGGACGGTCTCTTGGGTTTATGTGACCTTGAGTCATATGATACTTGTGAGTCGTGTCTTCTTGGAAAAATGACTAAGACACCTTTTACCAAGTTGGGTGAAAGGGCAAGCGACTTATTGGGGTTGATACATTCCGATGTATGCGGACCATTAAGTAGCAATGCTAGGGGAGGATTTCAATACTTCATAACCTTCACTGATGATTATAGTAGATTTGGGTATGTTTACCTAATGAAACATAAGAGTGAAGCATTTGAGATATTTAGAATATTTCAAAATGAAGTAGAAAAACAACTTGGCAAAAGTATTAAGGCACTTCGATCAGATCGTGGTGGAGAATACTTGAGTCATGAATTTGATGATCATCTAAAAAATTGTGGAATAGTTTCACAATTGACTCCACCCGGAACACCACAATGGAATGGTGTGTCCGAGAGGAGAAATCGGAATTTGTTAGACATGGTTCGATCAATGATGAGTCAAGTTGATCTTCCAATATCCTTTTGGGGTTACGCCCTAGAAACCGTTGCTTTCACACTAAATCAAGTTCCAACTAAATCGGTTCCAAAGACTCCATATGAGATGTGGAGCGGAAAGAAACCTAGTTTATCTTTCATGAGGATTTGGGGGTTGCGAAGCTTTTGTCAAAAGACTTGTCTCCGACAAACTAGCACACAAATCTGATAAATGTATTTTCGTGGGATATCCTAAAGAAACTAAAGGATATTACTTTTACAACCGAGAGGACAACAAAGTATTTGTTGCCCGAACTGGTGTCTTTCTAGAGAAACAGTTTCTCTCCAAAGAAATCAGTGGGAGTAAAATAAATCTTGAAGAAATTCGAGACCCAAAAAATAACATTGAACCAATAGTGGAACAAGAACAAGAACCACAAGGAGTTGTGGAACCTGTTCAAAATACACAAGCAACTCGCAGATCTAGTAGGTTACGATCCGAGCCCGAGAGATATGGATTTCTCGTAACGGATAGTAATGAGGTAGAAATCATTGAGATGATGAACCGACAACCTACCAAGAGGCGATGTCTTCTCTTGATTTGGACAAGTGGCTTGGAGCCATGGAATCCGAATTGCAATCCATGCAAGACAATCAAGTTTGGAATTTGATTGATGCGCCCGAAGGTGTAAAACCATAGGATGCAAATGGGTCTTCAAGAAGAAGACCGACATGGATGGGAAGGTGCATACTTATAAAGCTAGGCTTGTAGCGAAAGGGTATAGGCAAGTTCATGGTATTGACTATGATGAGACCTTTTCACCCGTAGCAATGATCAAGTCTATAAGAATTTTGCTTGCCATTGCCGCATATCATGACTATGAAATATGGCAAATGGACGTCAAAACCGCTTTCCAAAATGGAAAACTAATAGAGGATGTGTATATGACACAACCAGAAGGTTTTGAACAGAATTCTAAGGTATGCAAATTGCAGAGATCCATCTATGGATTGAAGCAAGCTTCAAGGAGTTGGAATCTCCGTTTTGATGAATCGGTTAAAGAGTTTGGTTTCATCAAGAACGAAGATGAGCCTTGTGTATACAAGAGGATTAGTGGGAGCATAGTGCTATTCCTGATTTTATACGTGGATGACATATTACTCATTGGAAACGATATTCCTACACTTCAGTCCATAAAGACTTGGTTAGGAAAATGCTTCGCAATGAAAGATATGGGTGAAGCCGCATATATACTTGGCAGTAAGATCTATAGAGATAGATCAAGGAGGCTACTTGGTTTAAGCCAAAGTACATACATTGACAAGGTCATTAGAAGATTCCGTATGGAAAATTCTAAGAGAGGCACCTTGCCCGTGTTACATGGAGTTTCTCTAAGCAAGACTCAATGTCCTAAGACAAACGATGAGCGCGAGAAAATGTATGATGTTCCATATGCTTTGGCAATTGGGTCCATCATGTATGCCATGATTTTTACTAGGCCGGATATATCTTATGCTTTGAGCATGACAAGTAGATACCAATCCGACCCTGACGAAAATCACTGGGTAGCTGTAAAAGCGATTCTTAAGTACTTGAGAAGAACTAAAGACTCGTTTTTGGTCTATGGAGGAATGGAAGATGATCTCGTTGTAAATGCTTACACGGATGCAAGCTTCCAAACCGACAAAGATGATAGCCGATTGCAATCAGGTTTTGTGTTTATGTTAAATGGTTGAGCTGTAAGCTGGAAGAGTTCCAAGCAAAGTACAACCGCTGATTCTACAACAGAAGCTGAGTATATTGCTGCATCAGATGCTGCAAAGGAAGCTGTTTGGATTAAGAAGTTCATTACTGAACTTGAAGTGGTTCCTAGTATTGCTAATCCAATAGACCTTTATTGCGATAATAATGGTGCTATTGCTCAAGCAAAGGAACCAAGAGCACATCAGAAATCCAAACACATACTTAGGCATTTTCATATCATTCGAGAAATCGTTGATAGAGGAGACGTAAATATATGCAGAGTACCTACTGATGACAATGTTGCGGACCCGCTAACAAAGGGACTTCCACAAGCTAAACATGATGGTCATGTTAGGTCCATGGGTATTAGATACATGGGAGATTGGGCCTAGGGCAAGTGGGATATTTTTGGTAGTGGTGCCCTAGGCACGTTTAATAAACGTTGTAATTGTTATCATTTATTTCATATTAACAAAGAGATGTTTTGATTATTATTGTTGTTCATGTTTACTTATAATAATCTCCGTCCCTAGTACTTGTTAAGCACTAGTATAAAGGCTAAATGATCATGGGATGATCATGTTAGATTTATGGGTACTTGTTTGGAACAAGGTACTGGACATGACCCGCTGTATGAGATTTATGTCATGGTCTATGTCGTACATATATCTCATATTAGTTATGTCATTTGAATCCTTACATGAAGTTATTATAGTCTTCCACTTGATGAACATTATGTTTGACATATTCAAACGCTACCTTTAACCGGGTAGTTATAAAGGGTATGATTGGCATAATCAGATTCACGTAGGGAAGAATAATAAGCTAAATGGATTTGTCCCTCTTCGGAGAGATGTCAAGCTTGGGCCTCTCATAGGAATGATGTTGATGAAATGTTCGGCCGGACTCAAATGAATTGATTGGATCAATGTCATTTGGATTATCAACATATTCGGAATCGAGAAAGTATTGAACAAAACAAGTTGACTGTTTGACCATGACTTCTGTTCAATGACATCGTGGACAAAAGGATTATGACATGTTCTAAAGGAATGCGAATTTGTATCTAGTTATACTATTTGGGTAGGTATGACGGTTTGCTAGAACCTAATCATATCTTATGGTTTCATGTTTGAACCCATTGCCAACTTAGTATAATCCTAGAGGGTCACACACAAGAGAACGAATCTTTAAAAAGACTATATTGGAATTTTGGAAATTCTGGAAATCTGGGGAAGTGGGCGACCGCACAGTATGGACTGGGCGGCCGCACACTTAGCTCAGTTTTGTACCAGTTTGTTTCAGATAGTTGTGCGACCGCACAGTGGATTCTGGGCGGCCGCACAGTACTGTCGGGGGCAGTTTCCTAATTTGATTTGGAAAGAAATTTTGGACGGGTTTAGACACAAGTTCCCTATTTGGAATAGGTCTAACTTGTATATAAACAGCCAAATTCGGGCCAGAACATATATAGCTTTTGTGTAAGTCTCCAAAGAGTTTGAGAGAGGTTTATTTTGTTCTAAGACATCTTAGATTGAAGAACAAAATAATACACAAACCAATATTCCATATAGTTCATATTAAATTGTGAAAGTGTGTTTCATAATTTGGTCTAGCAACCAAGATCAAGTGTTCTTGATATGCGTTCGTGGTGTGGATACCGCTAGAGGGTGAAGCTTATCATCTTCAAGTTCGTGTTCTTACTTTTGTGATAAAAGCTTCAAGTTCTCCACCAAGATCAAAACTAGAATTCAAAGTCATCACGGGTTAGTTTTTCCTCTATTCATATTGTTTAATTTGATTTAATCATATGAACGGATCTATGGGCTTTGGGTTTCAAAATTTAAATACTAAATTCCGTTGCGCATGTTACATCGAAACCCAACAGGTCCGTGTCACACTGCACACCCTACTGGATACTCCGCTGAGTGCACAGATTTTGGTGATCCTGTCGCCTCTATCATCGTGGCACCCGGGCTATCTAACTCACTGTTTTCACTTGTGAAGCAGTCGAGGTTAATCCCTTGTTCATTTCGAAACCATGCACTCACAGAGTCTAAGACACTCCAAAGTTGACCGGTTGGTTTGACTAGCTTTTCTTTATAGACAATTAACGTGTCGTTCATGCCGTCATCCGTTAAGTCTTTAATGAGTCGAGATCCTTTGAGAGAAAAAATCACAAAAAATGAAATTCCCTACAAGGGTGTGCATATAGTAAGCCGAGTGATACTTTGTACAAGGATCTCAACTCGTTAAAAACTTGATGGAAGTAACATAAACGTTACGTTAAATGCCTTTAAACAAAGGTTAGTCGCTAGGATCCGTTAGGTCGGTGGAAGTCGCTTGCCCTATAGGAGCCTCGCCCAAATTTTCCGTTTGGGAGGTGCAATACAGGTGAAAAACGAGGGGTCTATAGACGTAGTGATGACCTTCACTGATCCAGGTTTTGTAGATAGTAACCCAAAAAGGGGTATCCCTTCCAACTATTAGGACTAATAATACATTGTTTTTGTAAATAACAAAATACATTGCATGAGCCCTGTCCCGTCCTAAACCTCTCGTCCGCTACCTCTACAGAGAAGCAAGTTTGGGTCCATTCCGGTGGTCGTCTTCAACGGTCAGGCCTTCCGCAAGCTCAATCTTCAGTCTCTACATCAGCAATGACTCCATCATCAGAGCCTACTACTCCTAGCATCTCCACTCCGCCGGTCTCCGCTGCCTCTGACAATCCAGATATCGCCGCCAGCATCAAACCCTCAGACATTCCACTACCTCTCCATGATTTCTTCACCAACCTCATGCTAAAGGTCTCAAAGCTCGAAGGCCGAAGCAAGTGTCTAGAAAGGTTCAACCAAGAACTTAAGGATCATCTTCACACTGAAATGAAGAATAAAGGTGTAGCAACTAGTTTCCATAATGGGGAGACTATTCTTATCGAAGACGAGACAGTGCATGTGACCTACCCTGCCAATGATGATGCTATTCCTCTCAGGGTGCCCAATTACCAAAGGGTTCCTCCTCCCGATTTTGGTACTAAAGCAACCTCCAGCAAGGGTCCGTATGAGCCGTCACCAGAATTGATGGGTAGTTTTGTCCTCCACCAAGTTGCCATCACCTTCACTACCATTGAGCATCGGTGCCGCTGTACCTACAATCTCCACTGCTCCTCTCGCTACTCAAGCCTATGGTAGCACAGATTTCTCCAATCACCATCTAGTGGTTGCCATGCAAGAACAAATTCGCAAGTTATCCGACACGGTCTCCAAGCAATCCGCTCCGATAGTCAAAACTATTGACCCAAGCAATGTGGGTGCTCTACCCAGAGACTTTAAAATGCCGAAGGTCTCCACATTCCATGGAATTACTTGTCCCAAGACTCATCTCGACAGTTATGTGCTAGCCATGAGAGCTCGTAATTGCACTAAAAATGGCCCGAGTCTTCCACACCACCTTGGACGGAATTGCCCTCCGTTGGTTCTTAAGTTTGGATCCCTCCGAACGAGAGACATGGGAACAAATCACCGCTACTTTCTGCAAGAAGTATCAGTCAAACCTAGATTGGCACGTCAACCGCACTGATTTAGAGAACACAATGCAACGGCCCGACGAGCCTATCTATGACTTCTACAAGAGGTGGAACCACAAGTTAGCAGAAGTTCAATACCCTCCTAAGGCAAAGGAACAAAAGCAAATCTTCTTCAAATGCTTGTTTCCCGAGCTTAGGGTTGCTATTGGTAATGGTTACTTCCCCGATCTGCGGGAAATGGTTAATGCTGGAGTCAGACACGAAGCCGGCATTACTGGTGTTGTTAAAAAAGCTGCTAAAACGGGAAACTCTTACTTCCGCTACAAAGCTCCGACAAGTACCACTCCCAAAGCCAAAGAAATCGCTGGACAAGTGAGTATGGTCCAAGACAACTCTGCCTTTGATGTTCAAGCAGTGACAAATAGCTTTCCCCGAAAAGAAGATCATTTCGATTACTTCGGCATGCCTACTAGTAAAGTCTTTGAAGTACTGCTAAAGAACGGCTTGATCAAGCCACTTGAGAATTATGAACCCTTGACTAAAAGGGCTAACCTCGATGCAAAGAAGTTCTGCAAGTACAATCACTACATCGGCCATACTACCGATGATTGCATACTACTCAAGCGAGCTATACAAAAACTCATAATCGAGGGGAAGATTGAGAAGCCTAAAGGTCCGAACACCATAGCAAACACGGTCCCCGACAATGGTGGCGTGAACATGGTCGAAGTCATCGGAGGTAGCATTGGCATTCTAGAAATGGTGGACGCCTTCGCCGAACTGGGGCTAGACATGAATGCTCTATTCAGAGGACTAGTCAAGATTGGGTTGATAACTCCTATAGAACGTGGTTTTCAATGGCCTAATCATGGGTGCGATATGTCCAAATTCTGTTACTACCATAAAATGTCCGGTCACACCAACAACGAGTGCTTCACCATCAAGCAAATCGTGCAGAAACTCATCAAGGATAATGTCATCGCCGACCCCAAGAAGATCGTCGCCATGGATGTTAATATGGTAGAAATTGACCAAATCACCATGCTCGAACTCGAGGACTGCATCGATCAATTGAAAATCTCAATGAAGAAATTTCTCCGCGACCTTGTGAACAAGGGTCTCCTCATACAACTCAAGGGTTACTCCACGCACATGGGGAGTAATGTATGGAAATACTGTCACTACCATGAAGCCACTGGGCATAGAACAAAAGAGAGCTTCACCCTAAAAAACGATATCTTGAAGCTCATCCATGACGGCTCACTCGAAGATCCTAGGCTTTCCTTAGACAAAAATAGTATAGCAACAAACATCGGTGATCTAGCCGAACCTATTGTGGCAGACTCCGAGTTTTATAGTGATGATGAGATAGATTGTACTTCAAAATTTGTTAATGATAGTCATTCTTCTTGTTATATGCTGTCATTAGATGAATTGTCTCTAGAAGCTTCTCTCCTAGGAGATTGTGACTCATGTCCACCCGAATCTCCACTCAAATCTCCACCATTCTCTATAGCCGAAATCTTCGCAGAATCTGCCAAAATACCACAGTCTCCATACGACATGCGAGCAGAAATCAACCTACTCACAAGGTCCGGACAGATGTATCAGTCAGACCCCAAGAGTACAAAGAAGGTCCTCGATAAAGAGTCAGGACATCAAATCCTGAGAAAGAGCATCCCATCCTCACGCAGCTGAGGCAAACCCAAGCTCACATCTCTCTATGGTCTCTACTCACCTCGTCTCTAGCTCACCGGCAAATGCTAGAAAAGAACTTAGCCGCTACTATGGTCCCATCAGACACAACTCCCGAGAATGTCACACAAATGATCGGCAACATTCACTTCGGGAATATCATCACCTTTTCAGAGCTTGATGAACCTCCATTCGGCATTGATCATAATGAACCACTGCACATTACAGTAGAAATCAGCGGGAAGAAAATCCCTCGAGCTTTTGTGGACAATGGATCCGCCATCAATGTACTACCTTCTCGAATGATGGACGTAGTGGGTGTAGACCCGACTACTCTAAGACCTTCCAAGCAAACAATCAAGGCTTACGACTCCACATGCAGATTAGTATTGGGGATTGTCACTTTGCCCATTACCGTGGAAACACAAACTATGTCTACGGATTTCCAAGTGATTGACATACCGTCATCTTTCACTATCTTACTAGGATGCCCTTGGCTCCACAAGGCCAATGCTGTTCCATCCTCCTTACATCAGTGTGCTAAGTTCTAATCAGGGAATGAGGTAACAGTTATTTACATCCATCCTACCTTACATCAGTGGGTTTGAAATAGTAGCACAAGCCCAGTTATGTGACAAAGACCTCACCAGAAGCTCCGACAAAGTGCAACCTGTTTACAAGATACTGCGAAACATGGGCTACATACTGGGGCTGGGGCTAGGCAAGCACTTGCAAGGTCCAACACACTTAACTGAAAAAGTAGACCATAGAGGCCTGTTCGGGCTAGGATACATGCTTACTCCCACTGACAAAGCAGAGCAGAAACAGATAGAGGTACTCAAGAAGAAGCAACTCCCTTACAAGAAGTCTGATATGAAACCTTACCACCTTTCTCTCAACAATTACTATGTGAAAGAAGGTGAAGAATATTCTAACTTTGAGTTCGCAGAGCCATGGTTTGACCACAACGGAAAGCTGCAAAAGGGTTTTCAAATCTTCAGAGATGTCTAGATCGACCGAGCCAATTTAGAGCTAAGGTACATGGAACCTCGAAAGACTACTGGCAGAGTTACTACCATCCAGAATGAGTATTGTATCAAAGTGAATAAAAACCTGACTTACGATACTGAGTTCGTGTCACTCGATGAACCATTGGTCGGCGCAGCTAAAGAAACAGAGTCATGGGATGGCCAAGATTTGTTCCAACACTTGAACCTGGAAGATGACCTTGTAGCTGTTATTGAATACGGACCTGTGACTACTACTATCGAGAATCTGGGGCTGGCCACCTCATCTCCCAAAGAGTCAATTCCCCCTAGGTCAGCTAGGTCTCCTTTCCTCACTTATGAGTACGTGTCTCTATCTAAGTCTAATGACCTCAAGTCAAAAGACTATGATGTAATCGCAAACACTATCTTTCCTCGTGCATTAAGTGAAAATTTTGACCTTTCCAAGTATCCCACCATAGCCACTCTTATAAATGATAAATTAACTAATGAACCTAATGATATACCAATAGTTAATAACGATTCATTAAAAGACACAAACACAAGCGAACTAAATGACAAATACACCCAAGAAATCTTAAAGCAGGTTATGAATCAAAGGGAAAACCGAGCCCAAGCTGCCGATGAGGTGTTAACATGTGTGAATCTGGGAAGACAAGACAAGCTGAAGTGGACTCAGATTGGAAGCTTCTTTCATGAAGAAGAACGTGAAGCGCTGATCAAACTGCTTAGATAATACGAAGACATCTTCGCATGGCCCTATGACGATACACCGGATAGAAAATGGGAACAAGTGACAATGCTAGACATTGGGTCAGTGAAACAAGCACTGCTGCCAGTCAAACCCGAATGGTCCCCTCGTATGGTGAAAGAAATAGAAAAACTGCTACAAAGAGACTTCATCAAATTCACATACTGTAGACACCCCGCCTTGGACCACTCACCCCGATTGCACACTTGATTTTGTGTTTCTCCCTCTTTTAAGTGTTTTCTGTTAGTTTCTGTTACTTTGCTTAAGTTCCAGACGGACTTCGTTAAGTCCCGGGACTAAACTGAATAACAGTTCTAACTTTCTAGTCCATTCTGTCAAAAATTGCTTTTCAGAGTCGCGCGCCTCCGCACCTTGAGGCCAGACGCGCGCGCCTTCCGCTGCCTAGGTGGGATGCGCGCGCTTCTGGGGTGTGTCAGTTACAGATTCTGCCCAAGAATCTGTCCCTTGCTCATTATACATGATTTTGCCGGGAAAGATTTCTTGGAGACTCCGTTTGGCTCCAAAAACTCCCCTCTTTCAACTATAAAAATCCCTCCAATCCATCATTGGAGAGAGGACTTTTAGACCTTTTTTCTCACTTCTTTTCTAGACTTTTCCTTTGGGACTTCTTTCAACTAAGTATTCAACCTCTTCTTCAAGGCTTTTCAAGAGGTTCTCTTTGAAGGATACTATTGGTAAATGTCTTAAACTTTCTTTTTCTTCTTCTTCTTCTTCTTCTTCTTCTTCTTCTTCTTCTCTTCTTCTTCTTCTTTAATCACATGTGCAATCACCCCAAAACCATTTGGGACATGACACCAATGGTCCTTTCATTACATTAAATTGGCCTAGGAGTCATCTCCCTACATTTTAAACTTTAAAACCCCTTTTTATCATCATTCAAATAGGAAGAACACATTTATCTTTAAAGTGAATTATGAACAAACAAGACCGACTTTGCTCGGGCGAAATGGGTGTTTAAGTACTTCCTATTTCGTAACCTAACCCCCGAACCCCTCATCCCAAAGAATCTCTGTTTTCGTAAATCAAACTTAGGCTCATAAACATTAGGTTTTCTTACGTTCCTCAAAAACGTGGGTGGCGAATCTAAAACACAATTAGACATCCTAGGTAATTCACGCGCTCTAGCCAAGCCGTGGTTCCCCGGGGTATCTACAGTGGCGACTCCGCTGGGGACTGCTTGAGGGTTAAACTTGTGTTTCTGCTCATAATTCACTTTTCTGGGCATTCTGGAAATTGATATGGGAAGCGCGCGCCTCAGACCTTCATGGTCCAAAGCGCGCGCGTCCCGCGTCAAATTCCAGAATCGCCCGCCTTCCATGTGTTCTTCCTATTCTTCCTATTATTTCGTGCTAACAAACATTGCAGGGGTTCCATCACACAATCAGGACAAGGGCAATCCCCCGAGTCCATAAGTTTCTGATAATCTGACAGGTTAGCCCTGAAGCGGGCGCCTCCCAGTTACAATGCACCACGCGCGCGCTTCCCACAACACCAGCCCGAGGCGCGCGCTTCTGGGCCAGTTTCCAGGGCAAGAACAGGTTTCAGTGACTGAACAGAACAGTAGGGTGTGGGCACAGTTGCCTGCATCAGAACAGAATCGAAGCCTTGGACTGTTTAATTTTGTGTTTTATTTTACCGGTCACACGGGTGATTCGGGAGTTGTAATTTACGTGCTTATGTGTTTTTTTTATCTTTTCTTTTCAAAAAAAAATAAAAAAATTGTCACGTGATAGACCTCACACTACATGCACATTACTCCTGTAAAATTGCTCACTATCGAGTTGCACAAGTCCAACCCCAAACCCGTCGAGGCCCGTCCTAGAAAGTTTCAAGCTCCACTCGACCTTGGCTCTTTCGAAGCGGTAAACCTCAGCCCGTGGCGTAGTTCATGACTACATGCCGGGGGTGACCTTTAAGTCTCTCTTTAGCCGAGCACAAACCACACGATTCTAGTTAGGGTCTAACACTCCGTGACCAAGTCAGTTTCCATGTACCGAGATTTCCCTAAACTAATGTTTTCAAATCATACATGCCAACTTGTTGAAACAGACGCAATAAAAATCCGTCCCCAAAAGTGGTTATTTTGGGCGAAAATAAAAAAATCCGTCCCCGCATGTATGCTTTACTACATTAATTTAGTTTAATTCCGACACATGTAGGATTCACAAACGCGATGGAATCCGATGAGTATATGGGACCGCGAGATGGTCTATATACTAGTGTGACGATTCCATTATCTTCTAGAAACCCCAAAAGGGACCCATTCCCTCCGACTTATAAAATAAAATAAAAAAAGAGAGTGTTTTTCTTATGTGGTTCGAGTCGTGTGCCCAACTGTGTGTTCTCAACCTCTTCATGGACCGAAAGTGTGAACCGAGACTGACAAGGGCTACTTCTCCAATTATAGGTCCGATTGGTACTCTCCGCATCTACAGGAATTCATCCAACCGGCTTGTTCTTGAACCGATCACTCCAACAGCTTCTGCATCATCAATGGCCGGCGACTCCAGCACCAACAACGCCATGACTCTCGAATAGCTTTCTGCCATGGTTCAAGCACTCCAACAACAAGTCTCTACCCTTAACCAAGAGGCTCAAACCAAAGAAGCCTTGTGGCAAGCTCATGTCGACATTCAAAGGGAGGCCCACGAGGCCGAGGTTGACCAATTGAAAGCCAAGCTCCTCAAGCTCTCCAAGAACAAGAGGGATAATGACAATGAGGAATCCGAGTGGACCGAGGGTTTGTTTGAAAGCCCATATGTCAGTGCCCGTACCAAAAAAGTGGGGGGACCAAGCACCGACAACAACAACCCCAAAATGGTCGATTCCATCATGGCCTACATTGATCAGAAATTCGACGGCCTCAACATGGGAAAAGGCTCCAACACAAGCCTTTATCAGTCATCCATCCTCATGAGCATGATGGCCGCTCTCCCCGACAAATTCAAGATGCCCGACATTAGCAAGTTTAAGGGCAACTCATGCCCGATGGCTCACATCGAGACATACATTTGGGCTATGGTTCCGAAGAAGGTCTCCCCAAAAGTTATGGCTCAATGCTTTCCTCTCACCCTCGAGGGGGCGGCAAAGGATTGGTATGCAACTCTCCCGCTCACTGTCCGTCTTGATTGGGATGCCGCTATGCTTGCCTTCAAAAATCAATATCAAGGCAACACCACTCACCGGCCCACAAGGAAAGAGCTCGAGAACACCACTCAAAGAGACAACGAGTCCTTCATTGACTTCACAAGGAGATGGAATGACAAGCTCTCTGAAATTGTTGAGAGGCTAAACACAAAAGAGCAAATGGACATCTTTCTCAAGTGTCTCAAGATTGATCTCCCCACCCACCTAAGTGGGGCTTGCTACTCCGACTTCTCCCAAATGTATGAGGCGGGGGTACGCATGGATGACTTGCTCAAGGAGATTAAGAAGACCACTCCTAATTACTGATACAAGGCCGCCTCTAATTCAAACAAAGAGGCTTCTGTCAATGCCGTTACTACCGACAAGGGGAATTACAAGAAGGTCCCTCCACCACAAGGCAAGCGGTTACAAAACGACCGCGTCTACACTCCTCTCAATGGCATGACCATCACCGAGGCCTATGAAGCTCTAAAGGCCAAGGGACAAATCACTCCTCTTCAAGGGTACAAGCAACCACAACCGCTCCGTCCCAATCATGCCCACCACAAATGGTGTGACTACCATCAATGCACCGGTCACCTCACCGAGGATTGTTTCTCCATCCGCAACACCATCCAAGACCTCCGATGATATGAATAAACTTGATAATTCTTGTTATGTTGTGACTTATGATGAGATTATGAGGGAAGTCTTAGAGAATAGGAAGAAGAAGCTACACGAGACCGTGAACGTGCTCACTCGCAGTGGCCGAGTAACAACGAGCACAATCCCTCCCAATACCGCAGCAACCAACACCTCTTCTCAAAGATTGCAAGCACGCGACGTACCCGAAGATCCTTTGTTAACACAACTCAAGAAGACGCAAGCCAACATATCCATCTGGGACCTTATTGCATCATCAAAGAAACACCGAGACCTCGTCATCAAGAACTTGGATGACACATCAGTCTCTCCCGACACGACTCCTGAGGACCTCACAGCAATGATAGGTCACATTCACTTCGGCAATGTCATCACTTTTGCCGACATGGACCTCCCGCCATTTGGGTCCGAACACAATGAAGCCATCTACCTCAAAGTAAGGGTAAGGGGGAGACCCATTTGAAGAGTTCTTGTAGACGGTGGTTCTGCACTCAACTTAATGCCTAGCCGAGTCATGGGCATACTGGGGCTCAAAAGCTCCGATTTACAACCCTCCGTACAAGTCATTAGAGGGTACGACAGCACTGCCCGTACAGTCATGGGAATGTTAGAAGTTGATATCGAATTTGGAAGCATGATCATGTCCGTCCCATTTCAAGTACTTGATGTCCCTGCTTCATTCAACTTACTTTTGGGCCGACCTTGGATCCACAGTTCTAATGCTGTCCCTTCCACTCTCCATCAATGTGTCAAGATCAGAAATGGGGACGAGATAGTCACCGTCATGGCCGAGAATGTCACCATCCACAGAAATGGGGGACAACCCGTTCACCAAGTTCAACACGGGATAGAAGATTCCACTCTCTCCGGCGTCAACACCATCGATAAAGAAGGGGGAAACAGACAATGGACCCTCGGCAATCCTAAAATCCTCCACATGATGAGGAACATGAATCACTTTCTCGGTCTAGGCCTAGGGAAGCATCAATAAGGGATATTGCACCCCATAGAAGTTCCTTTTGTCAAGAACAAGTTTTGTTTGGGGTACGAGCCTACCGAAGATGACTTAAAGTACGAGCAAGCAGTCAAGAGTCAAAAGACCCGAGCTCTCAAAGAAGGTCGACAATATGAAATCCCTAACTTGAGGCCTTACCGCAACACACTAAACGGTTATTTTGTTCGCCAAGGGGAAGATGTTCCGTACATGATCTTTCCTGAACGATGGGTTAACAACAAGGGCGTCAGAAAGCCTGGTCTCGAGATCTTCACTGATTGTGAAATACCGACACAAGAAAGGGAGCCTACTCTAATGTCACCCCGAGAGTGGTGGGGCAAGAAAGTGACTATAGAGTCCGAGGTAGAGATTACCGTGGGGGAAGAACTATCCGATCTAGCCTCCATGTTCGAAGAATTTGCCATCATGGACGATTGTCAAGTCAACGCCATCTACGACACCGTCGTCAGAAAGGAAACCATCAGTGAGATCCCGCCAAGCTCCAAGCCAATCAACAACTGGTATTCAACGAAGGGACCCATAGTGTCCGAGGATTTCTTGATCCGAGAAATGGGTTGCATACCCTGTACAGCAACAAAGGAAGAGCGGCTCACACTTACTTTCGAGTCCGAGAGTGTTTCTAATACCCTCACCCAAGAGGATATGGAGGCAATAGCCGAGCATGTGTTTCCTTTCTTTGCTAATGAAAAATTTGATATTTCTGAGTACCCCGAGATTACAAACATCATAAATGATGAATTAACTAATAACGAACTTAATGAACAAGTTAATAACGATTCAAATTATGATGAAATAGACCACAAAAACATAACATACCTAAATGAACTAGCTCAATAGGTTCGTTGTCGTGGTGAAAATGGTCCAGGGGCTTATGAGGAATTGCATGTTGTTAATCTGGGTACCGACGAAGAGCCGAAAGAAACGAAGATTGGTAGCTTCTTCAAGGGGGAAGATAAAGACATAATGGTCTCTACAAGTCAAAGAAGAGATTGAAAAGCTCCTCAGTGTGGGTTTCATCAAAGTCATTGAGTATCCGACTTGGCTAGCCAACATTGTGACAGTCAGAAAGGCAAACGGCATGGTTCGAGTTTGTGTGGACTTCCGGGATTTGAACAAAGCTTCCCCGAAAGATGATTTTCCACTACCAAACATCGACATGCTCGTCGACTCAACTGCCAACTATGAAGTCCGCTCATTTGTGGACGGTTTTGGCGGTTACAATCAGATTCTCATGTCCGAAGAGGACCAACACAAGACAACTTTCACAACACCGTGGAACGGGGGGCACTTTCTGCTACACAGTCATGCCATTCAGACTAAGGAACGCTGGGGCTACCTACCAGAGGGCTGTTATGGATCTATTCCATGACATGATTCATAAAGAGATCGAGGTCTATGTAGACGACTTGATCATCCATTCGAAGGGAACCGACGGTCAACACTTGATCGATCTTCGCAAATTCTTTGAAAGACTTCGACAACACAACATGAGACTCAATCCCGCAAAGTGCACTTTTGGGGTCGTCAGAGGAAAGGTTCTCGGTTACATGGTCACTGAGAGGGGAATTGAAGCCGATCCCTCCAAGATCAAGGCAATCATTGGCATGCCTCCTCCAAAGACGCAGAAGGAAATCAAAGGTTTTATGGGCAGACTTCAATACATCAGTCGATTTGTGTACCAACTCACTTCCACGTGTGAGCCAATCTTCAAGCTACTAAAAAAGAATGTGGCTCTAGAATGGACCGATGCTTGCCAAGAAGCCTTCGATCAAGTGAAGCATTACTTGACATGCACTCCAGTTTTGGTTCCACCGCATAAGGAGAAGCCTCTCTTGCTCTATCTCACTGTCAATTATGAAGCCCTAGGGGCTATGTTAGCACAAGAACAGCGAGACTCCACAAAAGAGAATGATATCTACTTTGTCAGCCGCCAGTTTCAAGGAGCTGCAAAGAACTACTCTGTCTTAGAGAAGTCTTGTGCTGCATTGGTTTGGGTTACTCAAAAGCTCAAGCATTACATGGAGGCCTTCCCAATCAAGTTGGTAGCAAAAGTGGACCCGCTCTGCTACATCTTCGAGAAGCCTTTCATGTCAAGAAGAATAGCCAAATCGTATTTCATGCTCGTCGGCTACGATATCACTTACGTCACACTCAAATCCATCAGGGGGAAAGTGTTCAGTGATCAGCTTGCTGAATTTCCGTGTGACGAAGTGAAGGGGGAAGACGTACAGTTCCCCGACGAGCATTTAAGTTGCGCTACAATAGAAGAAAATAAGTGGCAACTTTTTTTCGATGGTGCAGCCAATAAGCATGGATATGGCATAGGGATGTTACTTGTTGATCCAAAGGACATGTATACTCCAATCGCTATCCGCCTCGAATTTGAAGCCACCAACAACACCGCTGAGTACGAAGCATGCATAGCAGGGCTCGAAGCAGCCCTCGAGAGAAATGTCACAAGTTTAGAAGTATTTGGTGATTCCTTGCTCATCATCAATCAGACATCTGGAAAGTGGAGGATTCAAGACTCGACTCTGCAACGGTATGGTCAACATCTCGAGGAGTTGGTTGAATAGTTTCAAGAAATCACCTTCAACTACCTGCCAAGGGACAAAAACCATTTTGCTGATGCACTAGACACCATCGCTTCACTGGTCGAAATACCTGAGGTTAAAATGGTGAAACCCTTCAAAATTTCCCGAAAGAACAGTCCGGCATACTGCATGAGTATCGAGATCAACGAGGTCCAAACAAACTCCCCGTGGTATGCGGATATCATGAATTTCCTCAAGGATGGTACTTATCCTGAGAATAGCAATAAAAAGTCCCAAATGGCATTGCAAAGACTACCTCCCGATATGTACTGATTGGGGACCGAGTCTACAAAAGGCACCACGAATGGATCAATCTCCTTTGCACAAATGAGACTGAAGCTCAAGAAATAATGCATGAGATCCACGAAGGTGAATGTGGGCCCCACATGAACGGGTTTATGTTGACCAAGAAGATACTCCGCATGGGTTATTATTGGAGTACCATGTAAAGGGACTGTATCGAGAAAGTCAAGAGGTGCGCCAAATACCAATTCCATGCCAATCTACAGCACGCTCCACCCTCACAGCTTTACAATATGACCACGCCTTGGCCTTTCTCTTGTTGGGGCATAGACATAATCGGCAAAGTTTACCCTACTGGCAGCAACGGAAAATCTTTCGTCCTAGTAGCCGTGGACTATTTTACAAAATGGGTCGAAGCAGAGGCTTACCGAGTTCTCAACGCCAAGAAAGTGGCCGAATTCGTGAAAACCCACATCATGTGCCGGTACGGCGTTCCTCATGAGATCATCTCAGACAACGGTTCTCACTTTGAGAAAGAAATGGACGCGCTCCTGGTAGAATACAAGATTACTAAGCACAAGTCATCCCCATACCGCCCTCAAGCAAATGGCGCGGTCGAGGCAGCTAATAAGACAATCGAGACCATTGTGAAGAAAATGGCCTCCACCAGGAGAGATTGGCCCGAAAAGCTACCTCTAGCACTATGGGGCTACCGCGCGTCAATACGGACAGCAACTGGAGAAACTTCTTATGCACTGGTATATGGTTCCGAAGCTGTACTCCCAATAGAGCTCGAAGTCCCATCCCTACGGGTCCTCCTCGAGAACCAAGTCAATGAAGTCGATTGGATGCAAAGTCGATATGAACAGCTAGCCCTACTCGACGAGAAAAGGCTAAGGGCAATCGAACGTACGAGGGCCTATCAACAAAGAATGACTAGGGCTTTCAACAAAAAGGTGAAGCCTCAAAACATCAGTGTGGGAGGTTTGGTCCTAAGACAACACCCTCCTAATGCCATGAACCCCCTTGGAAAATGGGGACCCCGATGGATCGGTCCGTACGTAGTCAAGAAGATACAAAGCGGAGGTGCAGTCCGACTCGTGGATTTAGACGGAGATCAGCTGCCAAAGAAAGTCAACCTCGACAAGTTGAAGAGATTTTACGTCTAATAAACGAAGACCGTCAAAAAAAAAAAAAAAAGGAGCTCGCTAGGTTGAAAACCCGCAAGGGCGGCCTAGGCAAAAATTAGAATACGTGCAAAAAAGAAGCCCGCTAGATTGAAAACCCAAAAGGGCGGTCTAGGCAAAACACAGGGTGCACAAAAAAAAAATGGTCATCGTTTGTTTGAACTACGGAGACCTGAGCCTCTACACTGGAGGAATGTAGGCAACCTTCGGGTGCGGTCTAAAATATAAACAAAACGAGATGCAATTCTTATTCATTCATTGAATTATTTTGATCATTACAATGGAAATGTTGAGCTATTAAAAGACATCAAAACATTAAATCCTAAAACAAGTGGTCTATTTTACTTGCAATCTCTTGGGGGTACTAGGAAAAATCTAATTTTCTCTTGGCCTTCGAAGGACCACCCGAATGACCATCAATCCTACTCTTCTTGGGAGGCCTAGGAACACTGATGCGGACCGATACCTTCTGCGCAACAAAGTGCCTCCGAGCGTAAAAGTCATCCAAGGGGGTACCGAAAGGGTCGGTCAGAATGTTGTTCACATCAGCAGCAGCTTCCTTGTACCTCAAAGCACTGCTAGGCTCAAAGTCCATCCCTAACAACTCAGCCCGAAGAGCATCTACCCAAGTAATGTTGCGGTATACGGTACCAAGCAAGTGATCCAAGTAACTCTCGGGAAGAAAGATACTACCCTGATGCAAAGGAGCAGAAGCCCAACGGTTACGATCATCTCCCCAAGCCGACTGAAGCTCATTCGAGAAGTCCGGACCCATATAAGAAACTGGACGAAGCCTCCCGTTCCTCGGAAAAGGAATTATCTGTTGACGGCCAAATTGCCTCAGAACCCGTTCTGGTTGGTAAAACGAGGAATCTCTCAACCCGGGTAAAACCACATGCTGTTGATAAATCCTTCTCGTAACTCTTGACAACCTCGGCACCAAGACTAAAAATGTTAGAGGCCATGGGAAAGAAGGTTATAAGAAAAATTGGGCAATAAAATGGTGTTCAAAAATTGCAGAAGAAAGCTGTTGGAATCGAATTACCGACCAGAAGCTGATATTATAGCTGTTGGGGGATCTTTTGGTAAGCAAATATCAGGCCCTGAATTTCGCCTCCCAGAGGCGCGCGCCTCCCGACACCAGTCTACAAGGCGCGCACGTCCCGTCTCCAAGAGAGGAAGCGCCCGCGTCCCAGGTAGAAAAAGGCTCCAGAAATAGCCTTTGTCAGTTCAGAACAACACCCGGGCGTTCCAGCGCCTTCAACCTGCAGAAAAGATCAATCCCAGCAACAAGAGAAGCTCAAACGACGACAGCAAACACTCAGCTGGACACACATTAATTTGGTCCGCTCTTAAGGCATGTCTAAAAACTGAAATAAGATAAAAACTCCCACTCAAAGTAGGGTGTCTGTTATTTTCTCAAAAAATCAGTTTTTACAATTCATTCCCAGCACAAAGCACTCCACAGTCAACTGTGCCCGCACCCCATCGAAAGTCAAAGTCAAACAGTCAACATCAAAGTACGACTCATGACAACAACTTGGTCCGGGGTGAGCCACATAATCACCGCTTCCTCATCAAGCAAAATCTACATCCATTCAAAACAAACGGTCCTCCGGATCCTGCACTTCAGCAAACGGTCCTCTAGGCCCCGCACTTCAGCAGACGGTCCTCTCGGCCCCATACTTCAGCAAACGGTCCTCCGGGTCCCGCACTTCAGCAAACGGTCCTCTAGGCCCCGCACTTCAGCAGACGGTCCTCCGGGTCCCGCACTTCAGCAAACGGTCTCCGGGTCCCGCACTCCAGCAAACGGATCTCGCTATCAGCAAACAGGTCCCGCCTCCAGCAAACAGATCTCGCTATCAGCAAACAGGTCGCGCTTCCAGCAAACGGATCTCGCTATCAGCAAACAGGTCCCGCTTCCAGCAAACGAATCTCGCTATCAGCAAACAGGTCCCGCTTTCAGCAAACTGATCCCGCTATTGGTAAAGCCGCTCATACAGGGAGCGCACCTCTATCTCCTGCAATTTCAAATTCCTGCTTTTATCGAGTCTTTTCTTTTTCTTGGTGATGTCCTAGGCAGATGTCTGTCTTTCGTCGGCGCGTTTGCTTCGCAACCCACGCTGCCAAAGGGCTCTGTAGACACCCTGCCTTGGACCGCTCACCCCGATTGCACACTTGATTTTGTGTTTCTCCCTCTTTTAAGTGTTTTCTGTTAGTTTTTGTTACTTTGGTTAACTTCCAGACGGACTCCGTTAAGTCCCGGGACTAAACTGAATAATAGTTCTAACTTTCTAGTCCATTCTGTCAAAAATTGCTTTTCAGAGTCGCGCGCCTCCTCCCCTTGAGGCCAGACGCGCGCGCCTTCCGCCGCCTAGGTGGGATGCGCGCGTTTCTAGGGTGTGTCAGTTACAGATTCTGCCCAAGAATCTCTCCCTTTCTCATTATACATGATTTTGCCCGGGAAAGATTTCTTGGAGACTCCGTTTGGCTCCAAAAACTCCCCTCTTTCAACTATAAAAACCCCTCCAATCCATCATTGGAGGGAGGACTTTTAGACCTTTTTTCTCACTTCTTTTCTAGACTTTTCCTTTGGGACTTCTTTCAACTAAGTATTCAACCTCTTCTTCAAGGCTTTTCAAGAGGTTCTCTTTGAAGGATACTATAGGTAAATGTCTTAAACTTTCTTTTTCTTCTTCTTCTTCTTCTTCTTCTTCTTCTTCTTCTTCTTTAATCAAATGTGCAATCACCCCAAAACCATTTGGGCATGACACCAATGGTCCTTTCATTCATTGAATTGGCCTAGGAGTCATCTCCCTACATTTTAAACTTTAAAACCCCTTTTTATCATCATTCAAATAGGAAGAACACATTTATCTTTAAAATGAATTATGAACAAACAAGACCGACTTTGCTCGGGCGAAATGGGTGTTGAAGTACTTCCCATTTTGTAACCTAACCCCCGAACCCCTCATCTCAAAGAATCTCTGTTTTCGTAAATCAAACTTAGGCTCATAAACATTAGGTTTTCTTACGTTCCTCAAAAACGTGGGTGGCGACTCTAAAACACAATTAGACATCCTAGGTAATTCACGCGCTCTAGCCAAGCCGTGGTTCCCCGGGGTATCTACACATACTGGCCAAGGTGGTTACTCGACATCATCTCCGCAAAGAAGTACCAAAAGAAGGTGAAAGTTCACATAATATCATGAGTCTTAATGAACTAAACCCCAATCACAAGTTCCCGCCGTTTGACATAGAATCACTGCTAGAGGCCACTGAAGGCAGAGATGTTCGATCATTCCTTGAAGGTTTCCCCGGTAAAGGTCAGATACCCGCCGCGGTACAGGTAGACGAGAGGTTGCTCTTCACACTCCATGGGGTACTTATTGTCACGCCAACAGATTACTAGAATGGAAAGGCATTGGTGTCACGACCCGAAATCTAGGGTCTATTTTATTAGTAATAAATAATTATTATTTATTTATTTGCTTATCTATATATTTAAATTATTATTTATTTAAATATTTATGTGTTATAATAATTATGCCTAGCATTTTATTTGGGTCATTTGTGCTAGTGTAGTATTGTTGGGTCTTAATTGTTAGTAGGGAGTGTAGAAATTGTGTGTAGTGTAGTGGAGGGGGCCTAAGTGTAAATCTTTTAAATCATTTCCCTACTCCCTCCCTACTCCTTCCCTTCTCCCTCATACACTCCACCTCCATCTCTCTCTCCCAGCACACCTCTTCCTCTCTCCTCCATTTGTGGTAAGTTTTCTTTCTTTCCTTCTCTCTTCATTTTCTTCATCTTCCTCTCATAATCTCTCATTTCTTAAAACGTGAAATGTGTTTAGATCGTCGATAGGATCGCGTAGAACCAAAAAGAATTGAATTCCGTCATCTTTGAGAATTTTCAAGTAAGTTGCTTTTCCCCCATTTTGATGCTAAAATGTTCATATCATGTTTATATAATGCTTTTGTTGTTATAATTGAAGTTTGGTTGAGTTTAGAATTTATTTGAGTTTTTGGTCGAAAATGGTGATTGATATGAATGTTGAGTTTGATTCTTGATTTTGGTTAATAAATGTTGTTGTTAAGGTCCCCTTGTTGGTTAGTTATGATTTGGGTACCTTGAGGATCTTATTGGTTGTGTTTGGTTAAGAGAGTGGTGAAATTGGTAAGGAAATTTGATGAACCCAGCTGGGAATTCCTCCCAGCCCGTAGACCAGGCGCCCGCCCGCCTTGACCCAGGCGCCCGCCCGCACCCCCTTTTCCAGCGGCCTGACCTTCTGGCCAAACAAGCGCCCGCCTGCCTATGCCCAGGCGCCCGCCCGCCCGCCTGTTTGGGTTTTTGCCCTTTTGCTTGGTTTAAGACTTAAGGCTTAACTAGTTTAGGTTTATTCCTTCTAATTAACTTAAGATAACACCGTGGAACACTTTATTAAGTGGAGTTGATTCTTATATGAATAAATATGATAATGAATTTGATTAAGTATCATTTTGGGAATGTGGTTCATCTTTGATGTGCGGTTTATATTGGTTTACCTTTGTGGTGATTTATTTGGATTGGTTCCCTACATTGGAACCTTAAGTTGTTTATTTAAGATAGTATTTATTACTTAGCATTTATTTGAAAGTCCAGCTGGTATTTTGTGTGTGTTTGGGCGATGCGAAACATTATGATGGCACGGCCAAGTCCATTGTGATGTTGACCATTGTTTTGCCCCATTATTACCCTCCTCCAGATTGGCCTTGGATGTGAGAAGAGCTAGCTCCTTTGTGTGCATTTTAGCTTTACTTGGAGCATGACTTTGTGGCATGTCTCCCGTCCCTTGTGACACTTCATTTGGTTATTGGTTCCGGTACCGGGGTTTTCTCTTCGGCTTTCATGCTATTATGAAGATGATGATTTGTTGATTATTGAAGCTGCGCAGCGATCCTTTATTTGGATGTATCGGTTTGGAAAACCTTGGCTATATCCTTTGTTATGTGTTTATTTCCGCTGCTATCTGTTATGTGATAAATGCTATGTGCTATGTGATATTTATTATTGCTTATCGCTTCGTGCATCATAGCATGTCATGTAGTTGAATTAGTAACTTATTGAGATTTATCTCACCCCCTTTTCTTTTATCTTTGTTTTTCCTTAACCCCCCCCAGGTGCTAAGGATTAGTCTCGCTGATCACGAGAAAGAGGACGTCGAGTGTGGATACATTCTTTTGAGGAATGTTGTTATAGGTTGGTTTACATTATATCAATGTGTAACCTTTTGGGGATATTTGTACCAAACATTGACGTCACTAGGAATTGTGTATTTTGTAACTTTGGTGTATAAGCTTATGGAGTTTATACTAGTTTTACTTTGTTGTTCAAGTTGATTTACAAAACCTTGTGTTATCACCTTTTGGTATCAAATGGAATTTTTAACTTCAGTATTTCATAGTTTTGGTTTTAAGTCGACGTCCAGCTCGCGGTCTCGGGCCCGCAGGGTCCGGGGTCGCGACAATTGGTGTCTCCTACCACATGCCAACAAGATCGCCGTCAGATACAAATGTCTACATAGACGACCTAGTGTTGCACTTAAAGAGACCTTACGGCCGACACATTGAAGATCTGCGGAAAATTTTCAACGCTCTGCGAAGTCAGAAAATCCTTCCGGATCCGTCAAAATGCATATTTAAAGCCCTGGGCTACAGGTTGGGACAGAGGTTCGAAACCAATCCCGAGAAAATCAGAGAACTAATCGCAGTGTTACCCCCTCACCAAGAAAATCAAAGGACCAAGCTCATAGGCCTATTGCACTACATCAGTCACCTCACCACAGCGGGAGACCCGCTCCTCAAAGAATTACAGAATTGCTCAGAAGAAGTTTGGTATCAGAAGTGTGAGTTGGCTCTAACTCATCTAAAGGGCCACTTAGCGAATACACCGACTTTACGACCACCACATGGGAAATCCAAGTCACATAATGGATCCCCCATCAGTTTCCGACATTGCACAAGCTCGGATCTACCTTTGGGCCTCATATTCAAAGCACTAAGTAAAATTGGTAAACTACAAGGACCAAGCTCTGCTACAATGTCGCGAACAAGCGAGCCAAACAGAAGATGCTCATATCACCAGAAGGAAGGACATGACACAGATGATTGCCAAGAATTAAAAGAAGAGGTTTGACTACTCATCGAGACGGGTCGCTTAGTGTAGATACCCCGGGTGGAGAAACCACGGCTTTAGGCTCGAGCGCGTGGGTCGTCCTAGGATGTCTAACTTGTTTTTAGAGTCGCCACCTATGTTTTGAGGAACATAAGAAAAACCTATTGATTGTAGCCTAAGTTTGATTACGAAAACAGAGATTCTTTGTTTTGAGGTTCGGGGGTTAGATTACGAGATGGGAAGTACCAAAACACCCATCTCGCCCAACTAAAGTTGGTCTTGCTTGATCAAAATCTACATGAATGAAGGAGATAACTCCTTAACCAACCTCAATGAGATGAGGTGATCATTAGAGTCATGTCCCAAAATGATTTGGGTGATTGCACATTTGATTAAAGTAAAAGAGGGAGATGAGATGAAGTAGAAAAGAAAGGCAAAGATGGACTTTTACCTACAATTCGAAGACCTTCAAATGTTGCTAGAAGAAATCCTTGGAGAACCTTTAGAAAAGTGATTTTGGTATAGTTTTATAAGTTCAATCTTTTTGTTCTTTTCGATTGGGTTTTTCCGATGATTTTTCGATGATTTTTCCGATGCTTTTTCGATCCTTGAAAATGGAGGTAAAGGGAGGTTTTTATAGGTGAAAGAGGGGTGTTTTTGGTGCTAAAACTCAGCCACCAAGAAATCCTTCCCGGGCAAAATCTTGTAAATTGAGCAAGGGAGGGAATCCTGGCCAGAAATCTGTAACTGACGCCCAGAGGCGCGCGCTTCCTGCTTTAGGGGCGGGAGGCGCGCGCGCCTGGCTCCTCTTGTTGGAGGCGCGCGACTCAGAGAAGGCAATTTTGACAGAATGGACTAGAAAGTCAGCCCTGTCATTCAGTTTAGTCCCTGGACTTAACGAAGTCAGTCAGGAACTTAATGGAAGTGACAGAAACTAACGAGAAACACTTAAAATGGGGAGAAACACAAAATCAAATGTGCAATCGGGGTGAGCGGTCCAAGGCGGGGTGTCTACAGAGCCCCTCGGCGACGTGGACTGCAAAGCAAAACGCGTCGACGAAAGTTAAAAACACCCGCCGAGGACATCACCAAGAAAAAGCAAAGACTCGATGAAAGCAGGAATTTGAAATTGCGAGAGATAGTGGTGCGCTCCCTTTGTGAGCGGCTTTTGTTGATAGAGGGGGTGGCATGATCCGTTAGGTGAACCTGCCGGCTGAATGTTTTGAATGAGGCCATTAGTGAACCTTTTGATCAATCCGTTAGTGAATCCCTTGAATGAGTCCGTTAGTGAACTCTTGTTGACGAATCCGTTAGTGAGTCCGCTTGATGAATCCGTTAGTGAATCCCTTGGATGAGTCCGTTGGTGAACCCTTGTTGACGAATCCGTTAGTGAATCCGTTTGATGAATCCGTTAGTGAATCCTTTGGACGAGTTCATTGGTGAACCCTTGTTGAAGAATCCGTTAGTGAATCCGTTTGATGAATCCGTTAGTGAATCCCTTAGATGAGTCCGTTGGTGAACCCTTGTTGACGAATCCGTTAGTGAATCCATTTGATGAATCCGTTAGTGAATCCCTTGGATGAGTCCGTTGGTGAACCCTTGTTGACGAATCCCTTAGTGAATCCGTTTGATGAATCCGTTAGTGAATCCCTTGGGTGAGTCCGTTGGTGAACCCTTGTTGACGAATCCGTTAGTGAATCCGTTTGATGAATCCGTTAGTGAATCCCTTGGGTGAGTCCGTTGGTGAACCCTTGTTGACGAATCCGTTAGTGAATCCGTTTGGTGAATCCGTTAGTGAATCCCTTGGATGAGTCCGTTGGTGAACCCTTGTTGACGAATCCGTTAGTGAATCCGTTTGATGAATCCGTTAGTGAATCCCTTGGATGAGTCCGTTGGTGAACCCTTGTTGACGAATCCGTTAGTGAATCCGTTTAATGAAATATTGCTTTGAAGTCTCGTGCCACTTGGAGTCCCACCTGACTTTTTGAATTGTGGGGTGCGGGCACAGTTGACCGCGACCAGAAAAATGTTCCTGCTGGGGATGAAATGTTGGGATTGACCCTTGAGGGGGGTGTGGCACCCGTGACAGAATTGAGGGAGTTTGGAATCCGTGGGGAAACCTTGATACGATGCATGGATTCTTGCATGGGAGACTGCTTTTGAACCTGCCTGATGATGGGAAGAGCGCGCGTCCTGCCTCGTTGTGAGACGCGCGCGCCTCGGATGAGTATGTCTGGAGGCGCGCGCCTGGCGCATAAGTTCAGTATATTTAAACAGGCTGTTCGCTGTTTTCGGCCATTTTTTCAAAAATTTGAAGAACCCTCCAAATTCCAAGCCCAATTTTCGTAGAGAAATCACCCCAAAACACTTTCTTGCTGCTCTAGGATCAATTCCGTCAAAGAAACGATGGCGGATCGTCAGCAATCACCTCCGTTTGAGATGCCACAGGGCGAGGAGCCCGAAATTGGGGTTGAAGCTATGGACCCGAGCTTGCTTACTTTCCGGCCTCATACCCATATTTCTCACTTCGTGACTTCGGGTTTGGTAAGAATGCCTCACCTTTCTTGTCGATTTCGGGTTTCATGAAGTTCTGTTTTCTTTACCCAAAATATTGCCGCAGCAGCTTTATTGATCATTCTTTGCATGTTGTTTGTTGTTGCTGATTTGTTGTAAGAAACATGTTGGGATGTCCATTTTCATGTTCACACACTTGCTTGTACATTGTTCTGCCATTGAAATCTCTGTGTTGAGTTCATCCGTTTTCTAGCAGTCATGCTGATGAATTTTCGTTGTTCCTTATTCTTTTTCAGGAGTGGAGCCGCTTATCGGAGATTCGAGGCGGAGCTCATGGTCCAGTGGCCATTTGGAACAAATTGCCCAAAAACGTGAGGGCTCGAGTTCAGGCTACCCACTTTGGCCTTTTTATCATTAGTCTGCCGGCACTGAAGAATGACCCGGATGTTATTCAGGCTTTCAGAGAGAGATGGTGGGACACCACCCATACTTTTCATTTGCCCATGGGAGAGGTCACGATGATGCCCACAGACTTTACGGCATTGACTGGTCTGCCGTTTGCGGGGGAGCCTGTCCCTTGTGTTTCGAGGGGGACCCTTAGGACTGCCGACGAGCTGTTGGCTCTCGTTGATTGTGGCTTCCCGGTGAAGAATTTCCGGGTCACTTGGGGGAGCATCCGCCGATATTTTAGCATTCTTGCAGCTGAGCCTCTGGGTGTTACTGCTGAGCGGGTAGATGCTGTGGCCCATTGTTTTATATGGTACTTGCTGTCTCATACCCTGTTTGCTAGTGGAGGGTCCTCGGCCTCTTTGGCTTTGCTTGACTTGTTGGTAGACTTGGACCAGGCCGGTCATTACAACTGGGGTGCAGCGGGCTTGGCTGCTTGTTATCATGGTATGGATCTGACTAGCCGCTCGACCACCAGCTCGGTCACGGGTTTCAGCCTGTTGTGGGAGGTATACTGCTTTCCCTTTTCTCTTCGGCCTTCTTGTCATTGCTTTACTGTATCTTTGAACTGTCATTTAATTCTGCTTTTGCCTCTGTTTTGCAGCTATGGGCCTTTGCTGTTTTGGAGCTGAGGGACTTTAAGATCAACAGAGAAGGTCAGCCCCAGTATCCGGACTGTGTGAGGTGGTCATATAGGGAGAGGAACATGAGGACCGGCACTGCTCCCATCAGCCTGCTTTCAGCTCGGCGCCACTTGGATTCTTTGAGGCCGGAGGCTGTCGCCTTTTCTTTGTTTCCGGGGAGAGCTATTTGTGCCTTTGTTGAGCATACCCTGATTCCCACCCGTTCGAGGCTCCTGATGAGCTCAGTGGAGTGCATGGCGATGTACCTCGGAGAGAGAGTGTTTTGGCAGCATGGTGGTCAAGTGACGGACTTCCACCACCCTCCTAGGCCAGTGGTTCCTGATGTTCCGCCTTTCTGTCCTCGTAATTGGAGGGCTCTTTCAGAGGCAGACCGGACAGTCTATCTTGCGGGGGTTGATGTTGTCCCTTTCATTCATCTGGAGCAGGATTACGGTTTATTCCGGGAGCACAACCTCTAGCAGGGTTTCATGTTCACTGATCCGAGGGAGACACATGTTGCTCCGCAGACTTCGGCCCGATTCTATCCCACCGGTGCTGGGTATTGTTTTGATCCTCCTTTACCTCCTCCTTATTACACTTATTCCAACTTCGGGGTCTTTGAGAAGCAGAGGGAGATTGTTCCCGAGGATATGTCACCGGAGAGAGAGCCTCCCGCTCAGGCTGCTGTGGTATGTTTTTCTGACCATCTTTGCATTTTCTCAGTTCCAGTCTTGTTTTTCTGTCCCTTTGTAATTTCTTTTCCCTGTTCTTTGTTGCAATAGGTGCCCGTAGCTGCTTATAGGCACTTGGGTAGGCAGAACAAAGGAATGAGGCGGAGGCTCCGCCAGCTGGAGGAGAGGGTGCTGGAGCTGTGCAGGGATATTGCTGCCATGACTAGGGATGCTGCAGGTGCTGTCTCTGGTGCTGCGAGAGGAGCTGCCCGAGGTGCTCGGGGCATGGGACGAGGCTGCAGGGATGCTGCACTGGACATTGATGAGGCTGTCTCTTCAGCGAGGCAGTCGCTGAGCAGGAGTCTGAGTCACGGAGGTAGCCATAGTAGGAGCCTGAGCTGAGAGGGCAGCCGGAGCCGGGGCGGCGCCAGTTCATCAAGGAGAGCTGCCAAGAGGACCCGTCCTGATGTTGTGATTGAGACCTCTGAGTCTGATGATGATGATGATGATGACGATGAGGAGACCGAGAGCGGTAGCAGGGGGTGAGCACAGTGTTGGTGATGACGTGCCCGAGCTGTCGTGGCTGAGAGGATGAGGGATTGAAACACTTTTACTTTTGCCTGTTATAACATTTAACATGTATTTACAATCCTATTTATTTTACTACTCATTTTTATGTTCTATTAACGACTCGATCTTAGATGTCGACTCTTTACAAACAAATGTGTGCCCAAAGGGTGCTTGTTGTCGATGCTTTGAACTCTTTTTTTGTTGCTGGGATTTGATTTTGCTGCAGGCTGAATGTGTTGAAGTGCTTGGGTTCTGTTCTGAACTGACAAGGGTTGTTTCTGTCTGAACTGCTGTCAAGGCGCGCGCGTCGGGCCTTGCTTGTGGGAGGCGCGCGCGTTGTGAAGCCCTGGTCGGAGGCGCGCGCTTCTGGCCTGCTGAATTACAGCCCCGTCATTTTCCCAAGAAGAAGAAAGGTAAGGGAAATTCCTCATATGTGTGGAAGCGTCCCATGGTTGTCCCCGCTAAGGCTCCGCTTGATAAGGGTAAAGGAAAAGCCGTTGATGAAGCTCCGTCCCGTCCTAGCGTTTTCTCCCGTCTTGGCGGTCCCAAGAATGTTCCGTCCCCATCCAAGAAGACTAAAGGACATAACAAGAAGCAATGGGTTCCCAAACCTAAGAAAGATTAGATTTTTCTTTGTACCCCAAGAGATTGCAATTAGACCAATTTGTTTTAGGATTTAATATTATGATGTCTTTTGTTGCTCAATAAATCCGTTGTAATGGTTTGAATAATTCATTGAATGAATAAAAATTGCATTTTGTTATTTGAAGTGGATTGGGTATTTTTGATATGTTTTAGACCGCACCCGAAGGTTGCCTACGTTCCTCCAGTTGGGAGGCTCAGGTCTTCGTAGTTCAAACAAACAAAGACCATTTTTTTTTTTTTTTTTTTTGTTGTGCACCCTGTTTTTTGCCTAGACCGCCCTTTCGGGTTTTCAATCTAGCGGGCTTCTTTTTTTGCACGTGCTCTAATTTTTGCCTAGGCCGCCCTTGCGGGTTTTCAACCTAGCGAGCGATTTTTTTTTTTTTTTAAATGGTCTTTGTTTATTAAGCGTAGAACCTCTTGAGCTTGTCGAGGTTGACCTCCTTTGGCAGCTGGTCACCATCTAAATCCACGAGCCGGACTGCACCACCGCTTAGTATCTTTTTGACCACGTACGGACCGATCCATCGGGGTCCCCATTTCCCCAGGGGATTCATGGCATTAGGAGGATGTTGTCTTAAGACCAAATCTCCCACATTGATGTTTCGAGGCTTCACTTTTTTGTTGAAAGCTCTTGCCATCCTTTGCTGATATGCCCTCGTGCGTTCGAGTGCTCTTAACCTTTTCTCGTCGAGTAAGGCTAGCTGTTCGTATCGACTTTGCATCCAGTTGACCTCGTTGACTTGATTCTCGAGGAGGACCCGTAGAAATGGGACTTCAAGTTCGATAGAGAGTACGGCTTCAGAACCATAGACCAATGCATAAGGAGTTTCTCCTGTTGAGGATCGTATTGATGTGCGGTAGCCCCACAATGCTAATGGTAGCTTCTCGGGCCAATCCCTTCCTGTTGAGGCCATTTTCTTGACGATGGTCTCGATGGTCTTATTTGCTGCTTCGACTGCGCCATTTGCTTGGGGACGGTAAGGAGATGACTTGTGCTTGGTGATCTTGTATTCTACCAAAAGTGTATCCATTTCCTTCTCAAAG
This sequence comes from Campanula takesimana, assembly GCA_026119855.1. Taxonomy (NCBI): domain Eukaryota; kingdom Viridiplantae; phylum Streptophyta; class Magnoliopsida; order Asterales; family Campanulaceae; genus Campanula; species Campanula takesimana. Next base: position 316,813 of record JAOWBW010001232.1, on the reverse strand, counting down.
TGAGAGCCGTTGTCGGAAATGATTTCATGAGGCACGCCGTATCGGCACATGATATTAATCTTTACAAATTCGGCTACTTTCTTGGCGTTGAGGGCCCGATAGGCTTGTGCTTCGACCCACTTTGTGAAGTAGTCGACTGCCACTAGGACGAATGACTGCCCATTGCTTTCGGCAGGATGAACTTTACCGATGATGTCTATCCCCCAACAAGAGAAAGGCCAATGTGTGACCATGTTGTAAAGTTGTGAGGGTGGAGCATGTTGCAGATTAGCGTGGAATTGGCACTTGGCACACCTTTTGACTTTCTCAATATAGTCTCGTTCCATGGTGCTCCAATAGTAACCAATGCGAAGTATCTTCTTGACTAATATGAACCCATTCATGTGGGGTCCACATTCTCCTTCGTGCACTTCACACATTATCTCTTGAGCTTCGGTCTCATTGGCGCATAAGAGATTGATATCGTCGAGTAAGGCTAGCTGTTCGTATCGACTTTGCATCCAGTTGACCTCGTTGACTTGATTCTCGAGGAGGACCCGTAGAGATGGGACTTTAAGTTCGAATGGGAGTACGGCTTCAGAACCATAGACCAATGCATAAGGAGTTTCTCCTGTTGAGGATCGTATTGATGTGCGGTAGCCCCACAATGCTAATGGTAGCTTCTCGGGCCAATCCCTTCCTGTTGAGGCCATTTTCTTGACGATGGTCTCGATGGTCTTATTTGCTGCTTCGACTGCGCCATTTTCTTGGGGACGGTAAGGAGATGACTTGTGCTTGGTGATCTTGTATTCTACCAAAAGTGTATCCATTTCCTTCTCAAAGTGAGAGCCGTTGTCGGAAATGATTTCATGAGGCACGCCGTATCGGCACATGATATTAATCTTTACAAATTCGGCTACTTTCTTGGCGTTGAGGGCCCGATAGGCTTGTGCTTCGACCCACTTTGTGAAGTAGTCGACTGCCACTAGGACGAATGACTGCCCATTGCTTCCGGCAGGATGAACTTTACCGATGATGTCTATCCCCCAACAAGAGAAAGGCCAATGTGTGACCATGTTGTAAAGTTGTGAGGGTGGAGCATGTTGCAGATTAGCGTGGAATTGGCACTTGGCACACCTTTTGACTTTCTCAATATAGTCTCGTTCCATGGTGCTCCAATAGTAACCAATGCGAAGTATCTTCTTGACTAGCATGAACCCATTCATGTGGGGTCCACATTCTCCTTTGTGCACTTCACACATTATCTCTTGAGCTTCGGTCTCATTGGCGCATAAGAGATTGATCTCGTCGAGTAAGGCTAGCTGTTCGTATCGACTTTGCATCCAGTTGACCTCGTTGACTTGATTCTCGAGGAGGACCCGTAGAGATGGGACTTCAAGTTCGATAGGGAGTACGGCTTCAGAACCATAGACCAATGCATAAGGAGTTTCTCCTATTGTGGATCGTATTGATGTGCAGTAGCCCCACAATGCTAATGGTAGCTTCTCGGGCCAATCCCTTCCTGTTGAGGCCATTTTCTTGACGATGGTCTCGATGGTCTTATTTGCTGCTTCGACTGCGCCATTTGCTTGGGGACGGTAAGGAGATGACTTGTGCTTGGTGATCTTGTATTCTACCAAAAGTGCATCCATTTCCTTCTCAAAGTGAGAGCCGTTGTCGGAAATGATTTCATGAGGCACGCCGTATCGGCACATGATATTAATCTTTACAAATTCGGCTACTTTCTTGGCGTTGAGGTCCGATAGGCTTGTGCTTCGACCCACTTTGTGAAGTAGTCGACTGCCACTAGGACGAATGACTTCCCATTGCTTCCGGCAGGATGAACTTTACCGATGATGTCTATCCCCCAACAAGAGAAAGGCCAAGGTGTGACCATGTTGTAAAGTTGTGAGGGTGGAGCATGTTGCAGATTAGCGTGGAATTGGCACTTGGCACACCTTTTGACTTTCTCAATACAGTCTCGTTCCATGGTGCTCCAATAGTAACCAATGCGAAGTATTTTCTTGACTAGCATGAACCCATTCATGTGGGGTCCACATTCTCCTTCGTGCACTTCACACATTATCTCTTGAGCTTCGGTCTCATTGGCGCATAAGAGATTGATCCCGTCGTGGTGCCTTTTATAGACTCGGTCCCCAATCAGTACGTACCGAGAGGCTAACCTTTGCAGAGCTGCTTGAGACTTCTTATTGATGTTCTCGGGATAAGTGCCATCTTTGAGGAAGTTCATGATATCCGAATACCACGGAGAGATTGTTTGAACCTCGTTGATCTCGATACTCATGCAATATGCCGGGCTGTTCCTTCGAGCAATTTTGAAAGGCTTCACCATTTTCCCTTTGGGAATTTCAACTAATGAAGTTATAGTGGCCAGTGCATCGGCGAAGCGATTCTTATCCCTTGGTAGGTAGTTGAAAGTGATCTCTTGGAATTGTTTAACCAGTTCTTCAAGATGCTGACCATACTGTTGGAGAGTCGGGTCTTGGGTTCGCCATTTACCCGATTGCTGGTTGATAAGGAGTAAAGAGTCGCCGAATACTTCTAGTTCTGTGATGTTTCTGTCGAGAGCTGCTTCGAGCCCCGCTATACATGCTTCTTACTCGGCAATGTTGTTGGTAGCTTCGAATTCCAGGCGGATGGCAATGGGAGTGTAGATGTCTTTTGGATCGACAAGCAATACCCCTATGCCAAAACCGTGTTTATTGGCGGCGCCATCGAAAAAAAGTTGCCACTTAATTTCCTCGGTTGCAGTACAAATTAAATGCTCGTCGGAGAACTGTACATCTTCCCCCTTCACTTCGTCACACGGGAATTCGGCAAGCTGGTCACTGAACACTTTCCCCCTGACGGATTTTAGTGTGACGTAAGTGATATCATAGCCGGCGAGCATGAAGTACCATTTGGCTATTCTTGTTGACATGAAAGGCTTCTCGAAGATATAGCGGAGCGGGTCCACCTTTGCTACTAGCTTGATCGGAAAAGCTTCCATATATTGTTTGAGCTTTTGAGTGACCCAAACCAATGCTGCACATGACTTCTCTAAGACAGAGTAGTTCTTTTCGCCTCCTTGGAATCGGTGACTGACAAAATAAATGGCGTTCTCCTTTGTGGACTCTCGTTGCTCTTGTGCTAACATAGCCCCTAGGGCTTCATCATTGACAGTGAGATAGAGTAACAGAGGTTTCTCCTTGTGCGGCGGAACTAGAACAGGAGGGCACGTCAAGTAATGCTTCACTTGATCGAAGGCTTCTTGGCACGCGTCGGTCCATTCTAGAGCCACATTCTTCTTGAGTAGCTTGAAGATTGGCTCGCACATGGAAGTGAGTTGGTGCACAAACCGACTGATGTATTGTAGTCTGCCCATGAAACCTTTAATCTCTTTCTGCGTCTTTGGAGGAGGCATGTCAATGATTGCCTTGATTTTGGAGGGGTCTACTTCGATTCCCCTTTCAGTGACCATATAACCAAGAACTTTGCCTCGGATAACCCCGAATGTGCACTTTGCAGGGTTGAGCCTCATCTTGTGTTGACGAAGCCTTTCGAAGAACTTGCGGAGATCGATTAGGTGTTGACCATCGGTTCCTTTGGAGTGAATGATCATGTCGTCCACATAGACCTCGATTTCTTTGTGAATCATATCGTGGAACAAGTCTGTCACGGCTCTTTGGTAGGAAGCCCCAGCATTTCTTAACCCAAATGGCATGACTGTGTAGCAAAAGGTACCCCACGGTGTTGTGAAGGCTGTCTTATGTTGATCTTCCTCGGCCATGAGAATCTGATTGTACCCAGCGAACCCATCCACGAATGAGCGAACCTCGTAGGCAGCAGTGGAGTCGACTAGCATGTCGATATTAGGGAGTGGAAAATCATCCTTTGGGGAAGCTTTGTTTAAATCCCGGAAGTCTACACAAACTCGAACCTTGCCGTTCGCCTTCCTGACTGTCACAATGTTGGCTAACCATGTCGGATACTCGATAACCTTGATGAAATCCACACTGAGGAGCTTCTCAATCTCTTCTTTGACCTGCAGAGACCATTCTGGCTTGATCTTTCTGAGCTTCTGCTTTACTGGCCTGGCATCTTCTCTGATCGGAATCCTGTGCTCCACTACCTTTCTGTCTAAACCCGGCATGTCTTTGTATGACCATGCGAACACATCCACGAACTCTCGTAGTAATGCAGTCAATCTGTCTCTGTCGTCTCCTTTGAAGAAGCTTCCAATCTTCATTTCTTTTGGCTCTTCTTCGGTACCCAGATTAACAGCATGCAATTCTTCGTCAGCCTTTGGACCATTCTCGCCACGACTACGGACATGTTGAGCAAGTTCATTTAAGTATGTTGTGTTTTCGTGGTCTATTTCATCATAATTTGAATCGTTATTAACTTGTTCGTTAAGTTCATTATTAGTTAATTCATCATTTATGATGTTTGCAATCTCAGGGTACTCAGAAATATCAAATTTTTCATTAGCAAAGAAAGGAAACACACGCTCGGCTATGGCCTCCAAATCCCCTTGGGTGAGGGTATTAGAGACACTCTCGGACTCGAAAGTAAGTGTGAGCTGCTCTTCCTTTGTTGCTGTGCGGGGTATGCAACCCATTTCTTGGACTAAGAATTCCTCGGATACCACGGGCCCTTTTGTTGAATACCAATTGTTGATCGGCTCGGAGCTTGGCGGGATCTCACTGAGAGTCTCGTTCATGATGACGGTGTCATGGATAGCGTTAACTTGGCATTTATTCATCATGGCAAGCTCTTCGAACATGGAGGCTAAATCTGTCAGTTCCTCCCCCACGGTGATTTCTATCTCGGATTCTATAGTCATCTTCCTTCCCCACCATTCACGGGGCGACATGGGAGTTGGTTCTCTTTTGGATATCTGGATCTCACAATCGGAGAAGATTTCGAGGCCGGGCTTTTTGACACCTTTATTGTTAACCCACGGCTCGGGAAAGATCATGTATGGAACGTCTTCCCCTTGGCGGACAAAATAACCATTCAACGTCTTGCGGTAAGGCCTTAGATTAGGGACTTCATAACGACGGCCTTCTTTACGAGCTCGGGCCTTTTCGTTCTTGATCGCTTGCTCTTGTTTCAAGTCTTCCTTGGAAGGCTCGTACCCCAAACCGAATGTGTTCTTGACAAATGGGACTTGCACGGGATGTAGGATTCCTTGTTGATATCTCCCTAAGCCTAAACTAGGGAAGTAGTCCATATTCCTCATCATGCGGAGGATTTTGTGATTGCTGGGGGTCCATGATCCATTTCCCCCTTCTTTGTCAATGGCGTTGATTGAGATGCCGGAGAGAGTGGAGTCTGGTAAACCATGCTGAACTTGGTGGACGGGCTCACCTTTTCTGTGGATAGTGATGTTTTCAGCCATTACGGTCACTATTTCATCACCATTTCGGATCTTGACACATTGGTGGAGAGTTGACGGTACGGCATTAGCACTATGAATCCATGGTCGACCCAACAGTAAGTTGAACGAGGCCGGGATATCAAGTACTTGGAATGGAACGGACATGACCATGCTCCCAAACTCAATGTCTATTTTGATCATACCCATGACTGTACGGGCGGTGCTGTCATAACCTCGGATTACTTGAGTAGAAGGCTTCAAATCAGAATCCTTAAGCCCCAGTATGCCCATGATCCTACCAGGCATGAGATTGAGTGCGGAACCACCGTCCACTAAGACTCTTGAGACGGGCCTCCCCCTTGCTCGTACCTTGAGGTAAATAGCTTCGTTGTGGTCGGAACCAAATGGTGGAAGGTCCATATCGGCAAAGGTTATGACGTTGCCAAAATGAATGTGACCAATCATTGCCGTGAGGTCCTCGGGAGTAGTATCGGGAGAAACTGATGTATCATCGAGATTGCGGATGACAAGATCTCGGTGTTTCTTTGAGGATGCAATGAGGTCCCAAATAGAGATGTTGGCTTGAGTTTTCTTGAGTTGGACAAGTAGAGGATCTTCGGGAGTGTTGCGAGCTTGCGGCCTTTGAGAAGAGGAGCTCGGTGCGGAAGTGGAAGGGTTGCTTGCTATGACTCGGCCGGATCGAGTTAGCATGTTGACGTTCCCATCTTGCTTCTTTTTCCTATTCTCTAGTACTTCCCTCATTACCTCATCGTAAGTCACTACATAACAAGAATTGTCAAGTTTATTCATAACATTGGGGCCCCCATTCACAATTGGGATTGAATGGGTGGTCCCCTCGAGTTCTCCTATCTCTATTACATTGACATGCTCGTCATTAGTCACTACAAATTCTTTCTTATCTAAGAGATCTTGAATGACATTGCGGAGAACGAAGCAATCCTCGGTGGTGTGGCCACTATATTGGTGGTAGCCACAATATTTGTGGTGAGCATGATTGGAGTTGATCGTCTTGGGTTGGTACCCTTGCACGGGTGTGACTTGACCCTTAGCCTTGAGGACCTCGAACACTTCGGTTTGAGTCATGCCTTGGAGAGGCGTGTAGACACGGTCACTTCGGGACTTCTTCCCTTGAGGTGGAGGAACCTCTTTGTAATTCCCCTTGTCAATAGTGACGGCGTTGACCGAGGCCTCTTTTGTGGAGTTGGAAGCGGCCTTGTAGCGGTAAGTAGGAGTGGCCTTCTTAATCTCCTTGAGCAAGTCATCCATGCGTACCCCCGCCTCATACATTTGGGAGAAGTCGGAGTAGCAAGCCCCACTTAGGTGAGTGCGGAGATCAATCTTGAGACACTTGAGAAATATGTCCATTTGCTCTTTTGTGTTCGGCCTCTCAACAATTTCAGAGAGTTTGTCATTCCATCTCCTTGTGAAGTCGATGAAGGACTCATTGTCTCGTTGAGTAGTGTTCTCTAGATCTTTCCTTGTGGGCCGGTGAGTGGTGTTGCCTTGGTATTGGTTCTTGAAGGCAAGAATGGCGGAGTCCCAATCAAGACGGACAGTGAGCGGGAGAGTAGCATACCAATCTTTTGCCGCCCCCTCGAGAGTGAGAGGAAAGCATTGAGCCATCACTTTGGGGGAGACCTTCTTTGGAACCATCGCCCAAATATAAGTCTCAATGTGAGCCATAGGACAAGAGTTGCCCTTGAATTTGCTTATGTCGGGCATCTTGAACTTATTGAGAAGAGCGGCCATAGTACTCATGAGGATGGATGATTGATAAAGGCTTGTGTCGGAGCCTTTCCCCATGTTGAGCCCATTGAATTTTTGGTCGATGTAGGCCATGATAGAATCCACCATTTTGGGCTCATTGTTCTCGGAACTTGGTTCCCCCATTTTCTTGGTGCGGGTGTTGACATAAGGACTCTTGAACAAACCCTCGGTCCATTCGGATTCATCATCATTGTTCTTGTTCTTTCCCTTGGCAAGGTTGGTGAGCTTTTCTTTCATTAGCTCCATTTCGGCCTCGTGGGCCTCCCTTTGGCTGTCGAGGTGGGATTGCCAGATGTCGTCTTTGCTTTGTGCCTCCTTATTAAGTGTGGAGACTTGCTCTTGGAGGAGTTGGACCATGGTTGAGAGCTGTTCCAGAGACATGGTGTTGCTGCTGCCGGTCATGGTTGATGTTGAAGCTGTTGGAGTGATTTCTTCACGGACTAACCGATTTGCTGAATCCCGGTAGACTTTGTAAGTACCAATTGAACCTACATTGCAGAAGAGGCCCTTGTCAGTCTTGAGTAACACTTGCGGTCCATGAAGAGGCTTAGAACACACAGTTGGGCACACGACTCGAACCACATAAGAAAAGACCTTTTTTTTTTTTTTTTTTTTATAGTCGGAGGGAATGAATCCCTTTTGGGGTTTCTAAGAAAATAATGGAATCGTCACACTAGTATATAGACCATCTCGCGGTCCCATATACTCATCGGATTCCATCGCGCTTGTGAATCCTACATGTATCGGGATTAAACTAAATTAATGTAGTAAAGCATACATGCGGGGACGGATTTTTATTTTCGTCCAAAATAACCACTTTTTGGGGACGGATTTTTATTGCGTCCCTTTCAACAAGTTGGCATGTATGATTTGAAGACATTAGTTTAGGGAAATCTCGGTACATGGAAACCGACTTGAGTCACGGAGTGTTAGATCCTAACTAGAATTGTGTGGTTTGTGCTCGGCTTGAATATGAGGCTCAAAGGTCACCCCCGGCATGTAGTCTTGAACTACGCCACGGGCTGAGGTTTACCGCTTCGAAAGAGCCAAGGTCTGGTGGAGCTTGAAACTTTCTAGGACGGGCCTCGACGGGTTTGGGGTTGGACTTGTGCGACTCGATAGTGAGCAGTTCATAGGAATATGTGCATGTAGTGTGAGGTCTAACAAGTGACAAAAAATTTTTTTTGTTTTTTTTGAAAAGAAAGAAAAACACACAAAACACATAAGCACATAAAATTACAACTCCCGAATCACCCGTGTGACCGGTAAATAAAACACAAAATTAAACACAGTCCGAGGGTTCAATTTTGTTCTGATGTAGGCAACTGTGCCCACACCCTACTGTTCTGCTGAGTCACTGAAACTTGTTTCTGTTCTGGGAATCAACCCAGAAGCGTGCGCCTCTGAGTGCTGTTATGGGACGCGCGCGCATGTCGAAATGCTTATGGGAGGCGCGCGCTTCTGGGGCACACCTGTCAGAATGTCAGACTTTGGACTCAGGGGATTGCCCTGGTCCTATGTTCATATTGTAACCCCTGCAGAAGTGATTAGTGCAGAATAACAGAAGAAGAAGATGAAGAACATGAAGAAGTGGGCGATTCTGGTTCTTGATGCGGGATGCGCGCGCCTTAGGCTTAAAAGGCCAGACGCGCTCGCCTCCCCCATCAGGAAACAGAATGCCCAGAAAAGATGTAGATTTCGATCAGAATGCAAGTTTAACCCTCAAAAAGTCCCCAGCAGAGTCGCCACTGTAGATACCCCGGGTGGAGAAACCACGGCTATAGGCTCGAGCGCGTGGGTCGTCCTAGGATGTCTAACTTGTTTTTAGAGTCGCCACCTATGTTTTGAGGAACATAAGAAAAACCTATTGATTGTAGCCTAAGTTTGATTACGAAAACAGAGATTCTTTGTTTTGAGGTTCGGGGGTTAGATTACGAGATGGGAAGTACCGAAACACCCATCTCGCCCAACTAAAGTTGGTCTTGCTTGATCAAAATCTACATGAATGAAAATGTTCTTCTTCTTCTTTTTTAAGTCATAAAAAGGGGGTTTAAAATAGGATTTGGAATGTAGGAGATAACTCCTTAACCAACCTCAATGAGATGAGGTGATCATTAGAGTCATGTCCCAAAATGATTTGGGTGATTGCACATTTGATTAAAGTAAAAGAGGGAGATGAGATGAAGTAGAAAAGAAAGGCAAAGATGGACTTTTGCCTACAATTCGAAGACCTTCAAATGTTGCTTGAAGAAATCCTTGGAGAACCTTTAGAAAAGTGATTTTGGTATAGTTTTGTAAGTTCAATCTTTTTGTTCTTTTCGATTGGGTTTTTCCGATGATTTTTCGATGATTTTTCCGATGATTTTTCGATCCTTGAAAATGGAGGTAAAGGGAGGTTTTATAGGTGAAAGAGGGGTGTTTTTGGTGCCAAAACTCAATCACCAAGAAATCCTTCCCGTGCAAAATCTTGTAAATTGAGCAAGGGAGGGAATCCTGGCCAGAAATCTGTAACTGACGCCCAGAGGCACGCGCTTCCTGCTTTGGGCGCGGGAGGCGCGCGCGCCTGGCTCCTCCTGTCGGAGGCGCGCGACTCAGAGAAGGCAATTTTGACAGAATGGACTAGAAAGTCAGCCCTGTCATTCAGTTTAGTCCCTGGACTTACCGAAGTTAGTCAGGAACTTAACGGAAGTGACAGAAACTAACGAGAAACACTTAAAATGGGGAGAAACACAAAATCAAATGTGCAATCGGGGTGAGCGGTCCAAGGCGGGGTGTCTACACTTAGTCAAGCAGAATGAAGATTGGGTGTATATGGACGACAATGCCCTCCTCCCAGTCAAAGTTTACAAGCTCCGCCACTACTACAACTAACCACCGTGGTCAGTCTCTACAAATGGTACTCTTCATCAACGGTACACTCCACCAGCAGAGCTCTTCCTCAACGGTCTTCTACAACGGCCGTCCCCTTTGCAAAAAAAATAATAATATTATTATTCTCTCTACTTTCCCCTCTTCTATCTTCCCTTTCTACAATCAGAAATGAACTACGGTGACCTGAACCCCTTAGCCCTACTTGTAAAAGGGGAACATAGGCAGCCTTCAATGGTGCGGTCTCAAAAATAAATAAAATCCCAAATCTGGTTTGAGCAAAGTAAAGCAAACAATCTGTTTATTACTAAAGCAAAATATCTATTTCCACAAGTCAATACACGTTAACATTTATTTGATGAGTCTAAGCTCGAAAGAACCTGCGACTAAATAACCTGCTTTCAAATTTAAATAAACTAAAACAAACTAAAATCTAAACTATGTGTCTGCAGCGACTGTGGTTGGATACTCGGAGTCATTCTTCCTCCTTCTCTTCATTATCCTCCTTCAGTTTCTTGTCTCTTCGTCCGCGTCTAGCCTGTCTAGTAGGATCTTCAAACAAAGCCTTCTTAAGATGAGTCACCCCACTTGGGCCTTCTCTCTCTCTTTTCCTTTCTGTAGGTGCTAGCTGAGCCAACTCGGTCTCCAACTCTCGTTGTACATTCTCGTTCTCCCTCAAGCGTCTGCTCGAGACATAAGGGACCACCACCCTACGTCTCAATCTTCTCAAAGTCTGTCCAATATTTCCCAGAGTCGTCTGGTACCAGTTCAAGTATTCTCGAGACAGAAGTATGTCACGTGGTCGCTGTATACAGAGCGTGCTGGGCATGAGATCATAAGACCAACATCGCTCCAAGAGCACTGCAACCCCGTTATTCATGGGGAGCATCGGGTCAGTAACCTTGCTACTAGTCTTGTCCCATAAGGAAGGTATAATCTGAGGCATCCCGTACTGACGGCACACCCGCACTGCATAATAGTAACTGGTTTCATCAAAGGAAGGGACCCGAATCATGCAAAGACTGCTTTGAATCCACCGGGCCCTGATAATCTCCCAATGAGGCACCATCCACTTGATCTGAGTGGTACTCACCTGTGCCATATATGTCACCCATGCAGACTGAACCATCCCTACGAAAGGCGTTCTCACTCGCCTACTCTAACAAACCCAAGGTGATACTGGTCCAACAGGTTCCTCCAAGACTCGAAGTCTCTCCTACAACCATAAGGTTAACAACCTGGTACTTCCTCTGGTCATCTTCCTAGCCCCCGGGGCCAACTCTCCAATGCCATGCAAGGTATCCCCGAGCAAGCAAGGGACAATGCTGCGGTCGGCCCGAGCTTGGTCCACCATGTCAAGACAACCCATGGTAGCTACTCCTACATAAGGTGGAAATAATACCGAGGCAAACAGACAAAGTGCCAGACAGTCTAGAGCCATGTCAGATTCCACCGTACTACTAGTAAACCTGGTGGGAAGCTCATAAAGATTAACGCAACCATCCAATAGTAAGCCCCTAGCCTCTTCGATAGAAACCCTCAGCAGTTGGGAAATCTGAGTTTTTGGAGGCACTTGAGGCTGCGGCATGGCTACCCTATTAGTCACCATCGCACCACAAAGAGCCACAAAATCTTCATACGTTGGAGTGATCTCATTATAAGAAAAGTTGAAGACATGGTTCTCATTGTCCCAAAACTTAGCAGCAGCGCGAATCAGATGCTCGTCCGACTTAACCCTATACAAGGACCAAAGGTACTTAATTCCGAATCTCTTATCAAATCTTGCACGGGTCGCCCTCGAAAGCTTCCCAACCCAGGTCTTCAAGTTCTTGATGAAGTGGTTTTATCGATCCTCAGAAATCCTAGGATGTATATCCATCAGAAAGGCTTGGAAAGATCAAAATCTAGAGCAAAAGGGAAGAAAACTGTAATCTGCCTCGTCTGTTTACGCAGACTGTTATTATATAGAGTTGGGAGTTCAAGTCCAGATCATACAAGGAAAAATTTCACAAAAATCGTGTCAGATCAAAGACGAGCCGTGCGGCCAGTCCTTCCTGCAAGAATTGGCCAGGCGGCCACATCATCCGGTTCAGACAGATTGCCGGTCTGTCCCCGACAAACACCGGAATGGACCCACTTCAGACGTACTGAAGGTCCCAGATCACAAAAGAAGTCCGATAAAGAAGGCAGAATTACCCGACAGGGTGTATAATCCCTATTTTTACCCCTAGGGCTCATGCATTGTACTAAATATAAAGACATGTAAATAAAATACTAATTAATTACATACCAAAAGTAAATAAAATATTGTACATAAATATCTGTCTGTTTCTCCTCTCCTCTCTCTAACAAGTGCAGGAAATCAAAGGACTACACCTAGTCCGAGTCGGACCCCTCGACATCAACATCCTTTTCCTCATTATCACTCTCATCATCATCATTACGACCCCGATGCTGCACATAATGGGATCCACTAGCTTCGGAACCCCTACCTCGAGTAGATCTCTGACTGGCACGAGATGGACGAGCAGACTCCACGGGCGATCTCTCTCTCAACTGCGGTAACACCATGTCCTCCTGATGACAAGTACAAGCAGCGGCCAAACTCTGGAATAGCCTCTCAAAGATGTTGTCCCGATGAACAGAGCGGATATAAGCTTCCCGAGTCACCTAGGACAAATAAAGCACAGTTCAGATACAAGTCTAAAGTGGTGTGTGCAAGACAGAAATGAAAATGGTATCATACCATAACTCCCATAGGGGGAAGCTGGGCTCCAGTGACCTCGTCAGCCTCAGTCGGTGTCAGATCAAGATTCACCTCAACACCACCCCGCCGCATCCGGATACTATCAGGGAAATGAGGTATATCCATACCATATCTAGCCCCTCTACTCGAGCTAGCCGGATAAGCACCCGCCTACCTCCTCGCCAGAACCTGTGGGCTCAGCAGCACATGCTCCACGAACCACTCATAATCAGACCCACTCTGGTACAAATGGGCCGGAGTCCTCACTCGGTAATCACCACTCCTCCTCAGCCTATGCTGATGCAGCATATCTCTCAGAGGTTCACTCGGGGCCCATATCACATGATGTCTACCATGCTGCCTGCATACTCTCTCGCCAAGATTCATGGCATCCCCAGTCAACCCCGTCAAGAAGCAGCGGGAAGCAGTAAACTCCTAGGTCTGACCGACACCTACCAGCACCTGATCTGACCAGGGAAAGAATAGAAAGTCCTCATGCAACTGGCCACTCAGCCTCGCAGTAAAAATCCCCAGATCGGGAGTCTTCCTAGCCCTGCGACCCTCCAACCGGTTGCTCTTCGCCTAGAATCTCATAACGGGGTCCTCCTTCACTCCCTGCACAGCAAAAGGAGCAATATGGAACAGCTCGTAGACCCACACTTGTGGAAAAAACAGTACTTCAGTCTATACAGTTCTAAACAAAAGACAGACGCGAGATGAAAAAGATCGAGTCAGAAACATACCTCGAAGGCAAACTGAAAGCAATCAAAAGACGAGGTGCTAGACCTCGAGCAGACATCAAGGGCTCTATACATCTCTGCCAGTCCGGCTCCGCCCCATGAGACCTGACTCGCCTGCTCCAGATCAGCCAGAGCACCCAACAAAGAAAACCGACAGAAGGTCCCTGCACTCGGGAACAGAGTCTGAGATAAGCTATACCACAGAATGGCTCGCACCAGACAGTCAGTATCACTAATGCCCTCGACAAAATCACCGATGGCCCCATCCACTAAGGTCCTCAGTCGACCTGCCTCAAAACAGTTGCCCTTAACGCCCTTGCTCAACGGCATCCCAATCAGCTCCACCTGACGGTGCGGGTCCGCAGCCAAGGACTCGTCAAAAGGAAGCTCCACGTCCGTAAACATGAGCCCCACGATGGTAGAAAAATCGGTCAGAGTAACCGTCACCTCTCCCTAACTGAAGTGGAACGTATGGGTGGTGTCCCACCAATACTCCCTCATCGCCTCAACTAGACCCATCACCTTCTGGGTCCCCTCTACAGCTCGTACTGCATCAAAAAACGGACCAAAGCCCAGAGCCCGGATCCTCTCTTTCACCGTCCCGGCCGGCGGCAATCTCCCCCATATCTCGGCCACTGCCTTCGTGGACCCACGAGATTTCATCCTCTGCAGGTAAACACAGCAAAGGTACGTTACCCAACTAGCAATATGAATTATGTGCGATAAATTAAGGTGTACATGCATACTTTATTTTGACTACATGCGCATATATTTCCCATCCCCAAAAATAATCAACAATCTCAGAAAATTAAATAATCACGAACGATTAATTTAATTTAACACAGTCTTAAAATAGTACAAACGAGTATGAAATACAAGACATAAAAATAACCAAAAGCATAAAAAGAGATTATTACCTCCTTCGTCTCCATCAATCTCCCGCTGGACCAATGTTTGTCAGTACCCGCGTACAAGTCAAAGTGTTGTCCCATGGTGAAATGCCATTCGTCGGGACGGAAGTTGCGAGAAGCCATCCTCGCTCGAAGATGATGTTGCCCCTCTTATTGAGGCGGGTTCGTTCCCTCGCCCTGCTCAAAGTGTAGCCCCGCACCTTCGCCTTGTTCAAACTGCTGTCCCGCACCCGCACCATGCTCATACGGTTGATCCGCGCTAAAAAAGATAGTTAAAATCCATTTCTATAACAACAAAATAGCTCAAAATCTCTCTTTTCCTCTCTTTCCCCGGCAAGAACAAAAATAAAATGGAGTATGAAGGCAACAGCTGGTGATCTCAGCCCTCCATCTTGCGCGCTCATCAGTGATCCTCGTCAACGCGAGTTAGCCAATCGAAGGGACTGGCCACATGGCCAGTTATCCCCCAGCGCCAAATTCGCAATTTAGCCCCTCGGCTTATTTTTTATCCAAAATTGGCCCCGTTAGCCAAATTTAACCAAAATTAATCTATAACTAAAGGTCCTAAACCCTGAAAATTATAAATTAAAAGGTCGTAAACCCTAAAAAATCCTTAAAATTAATCTATAATTGAAGGTCCTAAACCCTGAAAATTATAAATTAAAAGTCCTAAACCCTAAAATCTAAAAAAAAATAAAAATTAATCTATAATCGAAGGTCCTAAACCGTGAAAATTATAAACTAAAGGTCGGAACCTCCGTAAGCCCTAACTGGGTCCGTAAGACCTCTATAAAAATTACAAATTGGGTTCAGAAATCCTCTATAAAATTTCTAAAAATCTAAAATTGGGTTCAGAAATCCTCTATAAAATTTCTAAATTCTAAAATAGGGTTCAGAAATCCTCTATAGAATTTCTAAATTAATCCATAATGAAAGGTCGTAAACCTCCGTAAACCCTAATTCTCCAAAATAAATTGATTGCGGGCGCTCTATAGGAAGTTAGAATTCATCCCTATTTCCGTTCTCGATTATTTAAACTCCTTTTCGCACCGTGCGTAGGGCCTTCCCTCCTTTCCCCAGTAGGGTCCACGCGACTTTATTGTTTACGAATTCTTGATTATCCCCAGCAAAAGACGGCATCTCGTTTCTTCCTTTCCCCGCAGATCTCGAACTACGTCTGGCTTGATTCCACTTGGATACGTAGGTAGCCTGACAATGGTTCAGCCACTCGACCAACCTGGTCACATTCTTTCTCACTCCTCTCTCAATTTGGAACTCATGTTTCAGATCGGTTCCTTTCTTAATCGACGACCCTTCATTGCCTTGCAAGAAGCGTCACCAAGGGGCTACTATTAGTACCCAACCTAAAAATGAGTTATTAGGCATTCTAGAACTCACAGGGACCTCCCAAGTATTTACGAGCTGCGTAGGACCTATCCAAGATTTCCCGAAAAGCCCAGATAAGAAGATATCAATGAATGATCGGATGAGGGATCGAAGATAGGCTTATCTGATCATCCTCCAGAGTTCAGATAGGCATATCTCGAAAATCGTGCCAATCTACTGGACCGGCCAGGCGACCACTTCCCCGGCAGGGCGGCCACCCTTCCCGGGTTAGGTTTTCTTATAAATAGCTGACCTCAGTACATTATTTCGATACACAATTCTCTCCCCCAATTTCTACAAGCCAAAATGACGGCAGAACTCTCTCTTAAAGCCTTTCTAGCAATCCCGAAGGTCCGGCGAATTCGCGCGAGAGATTCGACTTCGTTCTTGTCAAGATTGGTGAGAATTTGTCATGTTTTCTTAGTTTAGATCTGATTTATGCTAGTTTCATCATGTTTATACATCTATATTCATATGAT
Source organism: Campanula takesimana (assembly GCA_026119855.1). Classification (NCBI taxonomy): domain Eukaryota; kingdom Viridiplantae; phylum Streptophyta; class Magnoliopsida; order Asterales; family Campanulaceae; genus Campanula; species Campanula takesimana. The sequence continues at coordinate 300,533 of JAOWBW010001232.1, read as the reverse complement.
TCATAACGTGTTCTTCATGTTCTTGTTAGAATTCATAATATGCTCTATGACTAGGGCAGCGATCTTCATGTTTATGTGTTCATTCATACATGTTCATGATGTTCTTATTATTATGATAGATCTACGGCTTATCCCATGCATAAATATGCTAGATCTAATGTTTTAATCCCTGTTTATATTGTATAGCCGATGATGATCTCCAAGATCTAGGAACTACTTCTAAACCCTAAACTTTAGGTAAATATTCCCATGATCAATAACTCACCAAGGATGAATATGAGGACTACAAGTTGATCTTATCAATGGTATAATCATTATTCTAGGATGTGATCATCTCGCATGATTCTTTCTCCTGCCCCTTCATTATGCATGATCCCGCTTCCTCTCTCTATTCCGATTATGTGCGAAATACGCTGACCTGAGCTTCTCAAACGAGAGGAACGTAGGCAATCTTCGGATCCGGTCTCAATCACTAACACACTACTAACACATTCATCATGATAGAAAGTCCAATCTATCGGGCGATAGGAGTGATAACGTAATATTCTTCTCTTGTTGTAACTTGACCCCCGAACCCTTTTGTTAGCTTTTTCTCAATGTTTTAGCTCAATAAAACAATGTGGCGACTCTTAATAGGTTAAATGCCAACTTGAATATCCTAATCCCATAGAAAAGATAAATAAATATAAATAAAAGAAAGACTTCGCGTGCGTCGACCGCATCGTGGGAAAGGGGTATTCACAACTAGTTGCATCCAAAGATCTGTCTTTATTTCAACTCAAGAAGACTCAAGCAAGCATACCCATTTGGGGACCTTATCACACCAAGACATTATCATTTGCGACTCGACAACACCACAAGACATTACTGCATCTTTCGACGTAAGCTTTCCGCCATTTGGGTATTGACCATAATGAGGCCATTCATCTCCCCAGGAAGACTAAGAGGGAGATCACTATCAAGACTTCTGCCAAGCGGTGCATCCGCTCTCAATACAATACCAAGCCGACTCCGAGATATTTTTGGGGGCTTTACATCAAAAGGTCTTCACATTCCACCATCTTGAAGCTCGCAAACAACAAGTACATGACATTTGGGGCTTAGCAATCTCTCGAAGCTTGGTATCAATAATATTCTCTTGGGGCTTGCTCATGTCAACAAAAGGCAATTTATTTGAATGGGCCAAGAGCTGATTTATCTTGGGGCTATGCAAGTCACTCAAAGGTTGGCATCAAAGGTGCTCTAGGGGCTTTACAATCAGCAACCCTCATCTCGGCATTGAAATCCTTTGAAGCCCCATATTCGATAAATCTCTTGGGGCTAGACATCAATCTTCGTTGGGCACAACGGCGACAAAAAAATTCAAGCGAGGCAATACGGACTTCGACCGAACAAGATTTGATCTTGGGTTGGCTTTACAAACACACAATGCTTAAAATGGTTCACCCACGAACTAAAAAAAAAAAGATTTTTTATTTTTATTTTTCTTGTCTCCTTACTTGTGTAAAAAGTATGTGTTTCATTTTTGCTTTGCTCCTAGCTTCTTCCCCAGCATTCTCCATCATCCTTGAACTACACTGGTCTGATTCTCTTTAATGGATACGTAGGCAGCCTTTTGGTACGACCAACCCATCATCCAGAATGTCATCTCACCGACACTTCATCAAAGTACAAGCGACTCATCTTCATCAAAAGTGTCGACATCATTTATCAAAGCCACAGCATCAGAAATCCATCCCAAATCAAGCGGCCATGGTAAGTGAAGGTATGAACATCATTCATCAAAAGCTCCTTTCAAATCACATCACACACAAAAGCAATTTCTCCATCTTTGCAAAATCTCTCTCTCAAGCAATCTCTGCTTTTCAAGTCACTTGTCACACTACAAGCACAATTTCACACTTCACACATCTCACACAAGCATATATATCTGCAAAGCATACTCGTAACAGGTACAAGCACACAGCTCCGCGGTGAACCGCTAAAACCACCACCTCATCAGTAGGCAGACTTTCGAGTCCCTCTGTAGATACCCCGGGGGGAACCACGGCTTAGGCTAGAGCGTGTGAATTACCCTAGGATGTCTAATTGTGTTTTAGAGTCGCCACCCACGTTTTTGAGGAACGTAAGAAAACCTAATGTTTATGAGCCTAGGTTTGATTTACGAAAACAGAGATTCTTTGGGATGAGGGGTTCGGGGGTTAGGTTACGAAATGGGAAGTACTTAAACACCCATTTTGCCCGAGAAAAATCGGTCTTGTTTGTTCATAATTCACTTTTAAAGATAAATGTGTTCTTCCTATTAAAATGATGATAAAAAGGGGTTTTAGAGTTCGAAATGTAGGGAGATGACTCCTAGGCCAATTCAATGTAATGAAAGGACCGTTGGTGTCATGTCCCAAATCGTTTTGGGTGATTGTACATTTGATTGAAGAAGAAGAAGAAGAAGAACAAGAAGAAGAAGAAGAAGAGGAGAAATGTTTAAGACATTTACCTATAGTATCCTTCAAAAAGAACCTCTTGTAAAGCCTTGAAGAAGAGGTTGAATACTTTGTTGAAGAAGTCCCAAGAAGAAGTCTAGGAAAGAAGTGAGTAAAAAGGTTTAAAAGTGATGATGTCCAAGGTCCCCTCTAATGATGGATTGGAGGGGTTTTTATAGTTGAAAAATGACTGTTTTTTTGAGCCAAACGGAGTCTCCAAGAAATCTTTCCCGGGCAAAATCATGTATAATGAGCAAGGGAGAGATTCTTGGGCAGAATCTGTAACTGACACGCCCCAGAAGCGCGCGCATCCCACCTAGGCGGCGGAAGGCGCGCGCGTCTGGCCTCAAGGGGCGGAGGCGCGCGACTCTGAGAAGCAATTTTTGACAGAATGGACTAGAAAGTTAGAACTGTTATTCAGTTTAGTCCCGGGACTTAACGGAGTCCGTCTGGAACTTAACCAAAGTAATAGAAACTAACAGGAAACACTTAAAAGAGGGAGAAACACAAAATCAAGTGTGCAATCGGGGTGAGCGGTCCAAGGCAGGGTGTCTATAGAGCCCCTCGGCGGCGTGGATTGCGAAGCAAACGCGCCGACGAAAGACAGACATCCGCCTAGGACATCACCAAGAAAAAGAAAAGACTCGATAAAAGCAGGAATTTGAAATTGCAGAGGATAGAGGTGCGCTCCCTGTGTGAGCGGCTTTGAGAGATAAGGGTGCGCTCCCTGTGTGAGAGGCTTTGCCAATAGCGGGGTCCGTTTGCTGAAGGCGGGTTCTGTTTGCTGGAAGCGGGATCTGTTTGCTGATAGTGAGATCCGTTTGCTGGAAGCGGGACCTGTTTGCTGATAGCGAGATCCATTTGCTGGAAGCGGGACCTGTTTGCTGAGAGTGAGATCCGTTTGCTGGAAGCGGGATCTGTTTGCTGATAGCGAGATCTGTTTGCTGGAAGCGGGACCTGTTTGCTGATAGCGAGATCCGTTTGCTGGAAGCGGGACCTGTTTGCTGATAGCGAGATCCGTTTGCTGAAATGCGGGACCTGGAGGACCGTTTGCTGAGGTGCGGGACCCGGAGGGCCGTTTGCTGAGGTGCGGGACCCGAAGGACCATTTGCTGAGGTGCGGGACCTGAAGGACCGTTTGCTGAAGTGCGGGATCCGGAGGACCGTTTGCTGAGGTGCGGGACCCGGAGGACCGTTTGCTGATGTGCGGGACCTGGAGGACCGTTTGCTTTGAATGGATGTAGATCTTGTTTGATGAGGAAGCAGTGATTCCGTGGTTCATCCCGGACCAAGTTGTCATCATGAGTCGTACTTTGATGTTGACTGTTTGACTTTGACTTTTGATGGGGTGCGGGCACAGTTGACTGCGGAGTGCTTTGTGCTGGGGATGAATTGTAAAAACTGATTATTTTTTTTTTGAGAAAATAAAGACACCCTACTTTGAGTGGGAGTTTCTATCCTATTTAAGTTTTTAGACCTGCCTTAAGGGCGGACCAAATTAATGTGTGCCCATCCGAGTGTTTGCTGTCGTCGTTTTGGGCTTCTCTTGTTGGTGGGATTGATCTTTTCTGTAGGTTGAAGGCGCTGGAACGCGCCTGGGCTCCCTTCTTGAACTGACAAAGGCTACTTCTGGGGCCTTCTTATGCCTGGGACGCGGGCGCTTCCTCTCTTGGAGACGGGACGCGCGCGCCTTGTAGACCGGTGTCGGGAGGCGCGCGCCTCTGGGAGGCGAAATTCAGGGCCTGATATTTGTTGGCCAAAAGATCCTCCAACAGCTATAATATCAGCTTCTGGTCGACAATTCGATTCCAACAGACCTTTTCTGTCATTTTTGAACACCATTCTATTACCCAATCTTGCTTATAACCTTCTTTCCCATGGCCTCCAACCTTTTTAGTCTTAAGGCCGAGGTTGTCAAGAGTTACGAGAAGGATTTGTCGACATTCGTGTATTCTTTCAAGACCCATCCCAAAAATGCCTTCATCAAAGATTTCGGGCTTCGAATTCTCTTTACTTTGCGGACATTGAAGCCGGATTGGGACTTGTTGAAGGCTGCTGCAGCCTTTTGGGATTGTGATAGCCATACATTCAACTTTTCGGCTAATGAATTGGTGCCGACCGTCGATGATTTTGGGGCTATTCTGGGTGTGCCTTTGGCTGGTCGGGTTGCCGTCCCTAAGTATCACCGCGGTGTTGTTGACTCTTGGGTCGACCTTCTGAATCTCCCTGTTGGAGAGGTGAAGAAAATGATGGGTGGGACCGTTGCTGACATAACTGAGCTTCCGATGTTTTTCAGTTTGCATTCGGAAGACGTCGTGGTTTAGTCCTTTAAGAGAAATGCCATGGCTGTCTGCCTTTTCAGCGAGGTTTTGTTTGTCACTCCCCTGGGTACTGCGGATGCGTAGTTGGCTAAAATTGTGTTGCAGGTGAAAGGACATTGATTTAGCATAATTCCGCTCATTGTAGGAGAGACCTTGCATGGTTTGGACGAATTGCACCGTATGGGCGAGATGCGACGGGGGAGCCCTTTGCTTTTGACCATATGGCTTCGGGAGCATTTCAGGCTTTATGCGTTGGATGGCGACCTTTCTCCTTTTGCTGTTTATAGGCGACGGTTGCTGATTAGAGATTTGACCGAAGAGGGTTGGAGGAGATTTTTTGCTTCTCGTCTCACATCTGATGTTGAGTGGTGTCCTTGGGGTCTTCACCCTTTTGTGGAGTGGACCTTCGGTTTTCAGCATGTGGTTTTACCCGGATTGAGGGTGTTGGTCCCAGAGGGGCAACAAGGGTATTAAAAAATGCTAGAGGGGGGGGGGTGAATAGCGTTTTAAAATTCTTTTCAAACCCTTTTTGCAAATCAATGGCTTATGCGCACAGTTCTCAAATAAGCTAAGTATAGCGCGCAGAGAGAGTGTGAAATGCACAGCGGAAAAATAAAGCAACACTGCGCAGGGTATACTGCGCAGGGTAAAAACGCACGCGCTAAGGTTTGGCTAAACTGTTGGATAAAATCGGATTCTAAGGCAATAGGCAATAACAAGCACAGCAGCAATAGCAGCAATCTGGTAGGATCAAACAAAGCAGTAATTCAGAAATAACTAAGCAGGAAGTAAATAGCAGAAATAATGAACAAGCTATTTGGAGAGGTTCGATCGATGAAAGATCTACGTCCTCTACCAAGATGGTTAGTCTTGGATTTTCTAATGAGATATATATTGATATGAGGAGCTTTTACAAGATTACAACGAATCAAAACTCAAATCAAAATCTAATCAATGAAGAGCAAATCCTAGACTAAACCGGTGTTTCTCAAGAAGTAAGATCTATATGATCGAAGCTTCAAGAGGTGTGTGTGTGGCAGAAATTCTGGGCTCTATGAATCTAAGAGATGAAGAGCACGAAGAATTCTGGTGATATAAGGCTTAGGATCTGGGCAGGAGTTTGAAGGTATGAAGGTTTGAAGGTTGTTCTTGAATCTGGGAATAGTAAGCAGCAAACTTCAGAACTTCAGGAATACTTGTAAGCACAAACTCTAGCAACTTGGAAATGAAGATGAGCAGGCTATTTATAGCAGAGAGCTTAAAACTAGCCGTTGGTGCTCTGAGCAAGGACGATGAGCTGGCACAATAGGATTGGTGCGCAGGTGTCCTTTATAGCCGTTGGAGCTCTGATCAAGGTTGATGACCTGGCACAATGTGATTGGTGCGCAGGTATATTTGAGCCGTTGGAGACTGAGCATGGAGACCAAATTCAAACGCTTCATCTGGAAGGTTGACAGCTGTCTCCATTTGAAATATTATGTTTGAGCGCATCTCCACCGTTGGCTATGCTGAGTGTGCAGGATTTGTCGTTTATGCACAACTAAGCGTACATCTTCTGAGCGCTTTCCAAGTTAGGTGATCTGAATGCATTGAAAACTGTGCAAGGTTGAATGCTGCGCAGAGGAGACCTGCGCAGTGATGTCCTGCGCAGAGACCACAGTCTTGCTTAGATCTTCATTCCTTCTTCGCTCCAAGTCCTATATTCTAAGCCTATACTATAAAATGGACTATGCTAAAAAATGAAGTTATAAAACTTCTTACATAGGGTTCTAAAGTCCATAAAATACTCTTAGGTGATGGTATCAATCATTTCTAACATAAATAGGAGGGTTAAGAAGTAAGCATACCCAACAATCTCCCCCTAAAGGATTGATGCCATTACCTACTATAACAAAGGCAATTCATTGTACTTGATAATAGCATGTCCATAAGAATGAAAATGGTCAATCATGCCTCAAGTCAATGCACACACTAGCCAATGCTATAGATTTCTAGTCTTATCCAAAAGATATAACTTACAATATGGGAAAGACAGAAATAACATGCAGCGTATACAAATAATGTGAATTTAGTTTGAGTATGCGTTTAAACTGAATGTTTAAACATCATGCGTAGAAAATATGAGCAGATAATAATATGCGCATGATGTGAAATAAAGCATTCATTGTTCCACAAACGAAAAGTTTGAATTGAACAAGGTTTTGAAACTAATGATGCGATTTTCTCATTAAAACTTGAAATGATAAAAGTTGGAGATTACAAGTTTGAAAGAGAAAAACAAAAAATTGCGCACAAAAAGAAATACCTTGCGCAAAAAACAAAAAAAATACAAGAAACTAATTGATATTAATGCGATGCAGGGCTTCACGCAGCTCGTTCTGCAGGCTGTTGAACTTGTTCATAAGTTCAATCTTCAGCGCTTGAAACCTTTCCCTGAACGCAACACTTTCTTCAACATATGTAACAATTCCTCTGCGCATATCTCTGTTGTCTTCCCGCAGCTCTTGGAAGTTATTTTTATACTGCAATTGATGAGCAGTCATTTGGTTGAAGTAGGATTGCTCCGCAACCTCTATGGTATTCAAGATGGTGGTCTGCGTAGATTCCAGTCGTTGGTCAGCGTGGAGGCGCTGAGTATTCACGCTGGCTTGAATGTCGAACATTGCTTGATCCATCCTAGCGTTGAACCCATCAGCGAAATCAGTCATCGCTTGAGTAATGCACTCCCTGACACTTTCCATGTTGAGCGCACTAGCTTGCGCAGAACCACCTTGCATAGTCTTCTCCAAGATCTGTGCTTCAATTTCCGCAAAGCCTTCATGCAGGCCATCGGCTAGACTCTTGCGCAGACGTTTCAGTAATCCTACAAACCCGTCATTAATCGCGGTGTAGGTGCAAACGTCTTCGAGCATCCCAGCAATTGACTTCAGTGAGTCAAAAATCATCTGATCTAGAGCATCGGGGATTTTCTGCGTAAAGGGGCCGGCGGAGGTACTTGCACCTGCCTTTGTTGTACTCCTCTCCCCCTTAATGGCAGCAATCTCTATGCGCTGCGCATCAAGCTGCTCTTGAAGCATTGTCTGTGAAGTAAGCAGTTGCGCCATCTGAGACTGCGCTGCCAGTTGGTTCACTTGAATAGTATTCAAGGCTTGAAGAATTTGGCGCAGTTCAGTTGACGTGGAGAGAGAAGATGTGGAGATCGCTGGAATTGATGAAGCAGGAGGAATTTGCGCGGAGGCCTTTGGTGGAGAGTTGGTTGATAAAGGATCGAACGGAGGAGTGCGCGAAGGAGATGGCTGTTGAGGAGATAGATTAATAGGATCAGCAGCAGGTGACTTCTGCGCAGGAGAGTGCGCGCTGCTGCTGTCCGTATCCGTTGAGCGCACTACACCCTCCTTATCCCCTTCGGTGAGGTCAATAACTGGGGTACCCTGCGCAGCTTTGGTAACCTCATCCTCATCTTCATCCTCATCCTCCAAGTCCAGTCCATCATGGAGGACAGAAGTGCCAGGTTACGTAGTGCCAACCGGAATATTGAGACGGCGGAAGGCACTTGCACTTGGCTCAGGTGAGGAGGGAGGATCTGCTGCCTTTGACTTACCCTTACCAGTGCTGCGCACAGTCTGTTTCTTGCGCGGAGTTTGAACAGGAACATCCTCAGCAGGCGCAGCAGCAGGGGCCTTTGTCGGTGTAGGGTCAGGGAACGTGGCATCCATCCAATCATCACTGTCTGCGCGTCCCTGAGCAGCAGTAGGATTTGCAGCAACCTTGGGATCCTGCTCCCCCTGAGCGGTATCATCCGCAGCCTCATCCTCAGCAGCAGTCTCATCCATACGAGACTCGCTGTCTTCTTCTGCAATAGGAGCAGCAGTACCAGGAGGAAGTCTGGTGAATGCAGACTTTTTCTTTGATGGCGCAGGAGTGGGCGCAGGAGGATCCTTGCGCTTCTTCGAAAGTTTGGGAGCAGGAGGAACTGGCGCATCAGTCCTGATTTTGATGCCAGCAGTAGATCTGACATCAGGAATCACCTTAACTTTTTCGGGCGCAGGTTCAGCAATACCTTTGCCCTTGCGCTTTGCTTGCGCAGCGGCAGTTTCAGGCACGTCAGGCGCAGTGGCCTTAGAGGGCTGCGCAGCAGCTTTCTTCGACTTGGGTTGAGGGGCTTCTTCAAGATCATCATCATCATCACCATCACTATCAATCCATGCCTCCTTGTTGGGGCTCTCATCCTTGCTCCAGATCTGGCGATACTCACTGCGGCCAATTTCATTGCGCAGTGAATATAGATGAGAAAGAGAATATGTTTTGGAGCAAGGGACCTTCAGGTCTGGGCGCTTCTGTACGAAGGTGCGCAGCTCAGAGATATTCATCAGATACTTGGAAAGGAGCCTACAGTGAGTTCTGTATTTGGCTACCTTTTTGTCCATGCGCTTGTCGTAGCTTTCAGAAGCGTCCCAAAGTTCATCAAATAGAACTGAAGACCAATCTAAGGCATCGCCGTTGTAAACGGCAGCGCAGTATGCCCACTGCTTGGAAATGAACTTGCCCTTATTTCCATTCTTGCAGTTCACAGAATCGCCAATGATGGTGCACAGGTGATACATCACCTCACCAAACTCCTTGCGATCATGGACACTCCACTTCTTCACAAGAGTGGGTTCCCCAACCAGTTTCTGCGCTAGTTTGTTCTGTTTAGCTTCAGAATAAACTTCCGGCGCATTATCTACGTTGAAACCGCACAGCTTCTTCAGTGACGCAGGAATAATGCGCACTGAGTAGTTCTGAACAATGGAGCGGATCACATCGATCTTTTCCCTGGTGTGCTTGTAGCGCAGCGATATCTAATTCCCATCCTTGTAGAAAGTAGAAAGAATTCTGCGCAAGACAAGAAATAGTTTAGACAAATATTATTACGCATGGAGCTTTGCGCATGCGCAGATAGCGCAAAGAAATTGATGCGCAGAAACTCCATACAAGATATAAAGAATGCGCAAAATACAAGGATACATGCGCAAAATCATAAACACTTAAAGAAAATTAAGCGATCCAAAGCATATTTAAAGAATAAGAACTTGAAGAACACGAAATGACTGTTCATGGACATGAAGAACACCATGAACACTAAAAATCAAAGATTGACCAAAAAGAACAAAAAGCATGTCAAAATGACCGCATAACTGAGACGAAAACAACCAAGCAAGTATGAAAGTCAACAACAACAAAATAAGCCCAGAAATCAAGAATAACTGTTCGTCTGCTCAGAAATTTTTGGACCAAAAAATCTGCAGAAAGCGATTAAAAAGAGCATTAATCATAAAATAAAGTACATAAAGGAGTAGATCAGAGAGAGACGAACCCAAAACACCAAACGATTTCAAAAATGATTAACAGAAAAGAGAGAAATCGAAAAAGGGAGTTTCAAGAACTCGAAATAACAACAATGGCGTTTAATGAATAAACTGAGTTTTGAGGATCAGAAGTTCTTACCATATCGTCGACGGTTTTGGTTTCTTCGAATGGAACCTCAACGACCGGTTCATGGACCTCAACAACCTTTGCTTTCGATTTTCGGGGAGCCATTTATAGAAGAAAAGTGTTGACAGAGAAGAGAGAGAGAGATGCGGTTGAAGATAGTCAACGAAGAAGAAAAGGAAAGCTTTAGAGAAGCAAGAGAGATTGCAGAGAAGGAGAAAATGATTGAAAAGGGGAAACTTTTGGAAGTTGGTAAGAAATGAGAGAGAAAAGGGAGATTTGGTGAAAGAGATTGAAAGCAGAAGAGAGAGAAAGAGAGGGGTCGGTTGTTTTTATCCAGAAAAGGAAAATGCGTGACGTCAGCGCAGGGGTAGCGATGTAATTCGCAGAAGTGGGACACGTGCTGCGATGACGTGGACCAACCAGATGCGCACGTGCGCAGGCCTAGCGCGCGCGTGATTGAGAAGTTCTAGGTCAGTCAAGTCGAGTCAACTTCCTCATTAATGCGGAGTCAGTGAAAGGACGGGCGCACGTTAGCGGGGTGACATGGCCGAATGGGGAACGCGCGTGCACAGTCTTTGTGCGCGCGTGTGTCAGCGAAAAAGTGACTGACGGTTGTCACATCACCTTCCTCATTAATGGTGAGCAGACATTCGAAAGCAGGCGCTGTCACAATCGCAGTTTGCATTGATGACACTGGGATATGCGTAGGGGTAAAATAGTAATTTCCCAAAAAGATTCAAAAAATTAAAGGCGCGGGAAAATTTTAAATACACAAGTACCCTTGTGAATTAGCGTTGATTTTTCAGTCAGGGACCTATGTGTAATTTCTAATGAATAGAGTACTTACCTGCGATCCACGAAGAATTGCGCATGTTAAAGTCATGCGCAGAGCTTTAGGTAGCGTAATAGATTCTTTAAATCTCATTAGTTTCATGCGCAAATGAATTACTGCGCAGTACAATGTTGCGCAGGTGTTGCTTATATGCACGAAACTTTACCTATATGAATACTTGTCAACCAAACACAAGATTGTTAGTAATAACAAATCATATGGACAAATTAGCTGAGTTCAAGCATACCCATTTCTCCTCTCAAGAAGATGAATCTCTTTGCATCAAGAGCCTTTGTGAGGATATCAGCAATTTGATTATCTGTGCCCACGTGCTCTAAATGTATGTTTCCTTTTTCCACGTGGTCCTTGAGAAAATGATATTTGATGTCGATGTGCTTTGTCTTTGAATGCATGACGGGATTGTTGGATACTGCTATGGTGGACATATTATCGCAGAAAATTGGACAATTTCCTTCATTAATTCCGTAGTCCACTAGTTGTTGCTTCATCCAAAGGATTTGGCAGCAGCAGCTTCCAGCAGCAATGTATTCAGCTTCAGTAGTGGAAATGGACACAGCAGCTTGTTTCTTGCTTGCCCACGCAACAAGTCGATTTCCAAGGAAATGACAAGTCCCACTTGTGCTCTTCCTGTCTATTGTGCATGCTGCGTAGTCTGCGTCTGAATAACCTAGCAAATCGAAATTCGAATCTTTGGTGTACCAAAGTCCAAGGTTAACAGATCCAGAAAGATAACGAATAATGCGTTTAATAACAGCTAAGTGCGCTTCTCTAGGGTCCGCTTAATAGCGCGCACAGTCACAAACACTAAACATAATATCTGGCCTACTTGCAGTAAGATAAAGAAGAGAGCCAATCATACCTCGATATAAAGTTTGATCAACTTTCTTACCTTTTAAGTCTTTGTCAAGCTTATTGCTTCTTGCATCATAGCCTGTCATGTAGTTGCATTAGTAACTTATTGAGATTTATCTCACCCCCTTTCTTTTTATCTTTGTTTTTCCTTAACCCCCCCCCCCAGGTGCTAAGGATTAGTCTCGCTGATCACGAGAAAAAGGACGTCGAGTGTGGATATATTCTTTTGGGGAAGGTTGTTATAGGTTGGTTTACATTATATAAATCTGTAACCTTTTGGGATATTTGTACCAAACATTGACGTCATTAGGATTTGTGTATTTTGAAACTTTGGTGTATAAGCTTATGGAGTTTATACTAGTTTTATCTTGTTGTTCAAGTTGATTTTCAAAACCTTGTGTGATCACCTTTTGGTATCAAATGAAGTTTTTAACTTCGGTATTTCATAGTTTTGGTTTTAAGTCGACGTCCAGATCGCGGTCTCGGGCCCGCGGGGTCCGGGGTCGCGACAGTTGGTATCAGAGCTATGGCATTAGCTCTAAGTATAAGTCTAGGTGGATTAGTATGACCTAGGTGGGTAGTAGTGTGCGGAGTGATTAACGGTTGATGTTTTATGCAGGTACTTGTTTACAATGGTTCGTAGAAGGAGTGGTGAAGGTAGCACCGGTAATGCAAATCAGAATGATACAAGGGAAGAAGCACGTGCTATGTTTCAAGGCATGTTCGAGGCGGCCATGAAGGCCATACATAATCAAGGTCCGAGGGTAGAACAAGCACCACCCCGCTACGGATTGGAGCAATTTCTGAAGTTGAAACCGGTTGAATTCAATGGGGAGCCCAATGTAAGGAAGGCTGAGTTGTGGATTGAGTCGATGGAGAAGATTTATGATGTATTTGGGTGTTCGGATGAGGACAAGGTCCGGTTTGCGGCTTACAAGCTTGTGGGAGCCGCCGAGCATTGGTGGAAGGGTGTTAAAGCTACTTGGGATGATACTCACACGGTGTATGCGTGGGAGTTGTTTGTGCGCAAATTCAAGGAGCATTTCATTCCGGTGGTTGATCAAAACCGAAAGGAGATCGAGCTACTCAACCTGGAGCAAGGTGTGTTGTATATAGAACAATACTCGGCTAAGTTCATAGAATTAGCCCGGTATTGCGACTATTTGGTGAGGACCGAGGAACAAAAGGCTATGAGATTTATTCGGGGATTGAAGACCTCCATTCGTACTCAACTTATTGCTCAACGGATTGCGACATTCCAAGATGCGGTGGACCGAGCCTACTTGATAGAGCAAGATATAGGGGAGCACAAAAGGAAAACCGAGGTTATGGGTGCGGGTAAACCGGGAAGCCATGCTAAATCTCAACCTCAACACCGTTTTGACAACCGAGGTAACCCGGGAGCATCATCTCAGTTTAAAGGGCAAACCACACCGAGGAATCCGGGTACTACTCCGGGGATTCAGAATAGGAAGCCTTGTACCTTTTGTCAGAAGGTAGGCCATTCGGAGGATAGGTGTTGGAAAAGGCAAGGCAAGTGTACCAATTGTGGGGAAACGGGGCACTTTACGAGGGAATGCACGAGGTACCGAGGTCAGTCATCCGGGTCAGGAGTTGGTACTAATCAGGGTCAGAAAAGGGATGCCGCAGGGAAGCCCAAAATTCAAGGAAAGATTTTTGCCATGAATCAACAACAAGCTACCGATGATCCATCCGTTATTGGAGGTATTGTTTCTGTGTCTAATGTGAGCGCACGAGCGTTAGTAGATCCAGGATCATCTCATTCATACATTTTTGTGCAATTTTCTTCCATGTTAAATGCTGCATTTGAGTCTTTACCGTACGTGCTAGAGGTGTCGACCCCTATAGGAGAATGCTTGATTTCTGATCGAGTCTTTCGTGCTTATGATGTGGTTATTTGTGGTCGAGTCCTTTGTGCGGATTTGGTAGTTCTTCCTATCCAAGACTTTGATGTCATTTTGGGTATGGATTGGTTGAGCAAGTTTCATGCTTCCGTTGATTGCCGTAAGAAAACTGTTACTTTTTCTATTCCCGATGTGCCTAAATTTGTGTTTGAGGCTAGTCCTCTGAGTAGAAGGGTTCGCTTAATTTATTTTATGAAAGCGAGAAAATTATTGCATAGTGGTTGTGAGGGGTATTTGGCTAGTGTTCTTGATACTAGGAAGGAATCCCCTAGTTTTGATAGTTTTCGGGTAGTTCGGGAATTTCCCGATGTTTTCTCTACCGAGTATGATATGCCTCCCGATCGTGAGATTGAGTTTTGTATAGATATTTTGCCGGGTACGGCTCCGATTTCGAAAGCACCTTATAGGTTAGCTCCCGCAGAATTGAAGGAATTAAAATTTCAGTTGCAAGAGTTGCTGGATCGAGGGTTTATCCGCCCTAGTGTTTCCCCGTGGGGAGCACCGGTTTTGTTTGTGCGGAAGAAAGACGGTTCCTTGAGATTGTGCATCGATTACCGGAAGTTGAATCAGGTTACGGTGAAGAACAAGTATCCCCTACCTCATATCGATGATTTATTTGATCAGCTTCAAGGGTCCGTGGTTTTCTCTAAACTTGATTTGAGGAGTGGGTACTGTAGACACCCCGCCTTGGACCGCTCACCCCGATTGCACATTTGATTTTGTGTTTCTCCCCATTTTAAGTGTTTCTCGTTAGTTTCTGTCACTTCCGTTAAGTTCCTGACTGACTTCGTTAAGTCCAGGGACTAAACTGAATGACAGGACTGACTTTCTAGTCCATTCTGTCAAAATTGCCTTCTCTGAGTCGCGCGCCTCCGACAGGAGGAGCCAGGCGCACGCGCCTCCCGCCCCCAAAGCAGGAAGCGCGCGCCTCTGGGCGTCAGTTACAGATTTCTGGCCAGGATTCCCTCCCTTGCTCAATTTACAGGATTTTGCCCGGGAAGGATTTCTTGGTGACTGAGTTTTGGCACCAAAAACACCCCTCTTTCAGCTATAAAAACCTCTCTTTACCTCCATTTTCAAGGATCGAAAAAAAACCCAATCGAAAAATCATCGAAAGAATGGAAGATTGAACTTACAAAAACTATACCAAAATCGCTTTCTAAAGGTTCTCCAAGGATCTCTTCAAGCAACATTTGAAGGTCTTCGAATTGTAGGTAAAAGTCCATCTTTTCCTTTCTTTTCTACTTCATCTCATCTCTCTCTTTTACTTTAATCAAATGTGCAATCACCCAAATCATTTTGGGACATGACTCTAATGATCACCTCACCTCATTGAGGTTGGTTAAGGAGTTATCTCCTACATTCCAAATCCTATTTTAAACCCCCTTTTTATGACTTAAAGAAGAAGAAGAAGAACATTTTCATTCATGTAGATTTTGATCAAGCAAGACCAACTTTAGTTGGGCGAGATGGGTGTTTCGGTACTTCCCATCTCGTAATCTAACCCCCGAACCTCAAAACAAAGAATCTCTGTTTTCGTAATCAAACTTAGGCTACAATCTATAGGTTTTTCTTATGTTCCTCAAAACATAGGTGGCGACTCTAAAAACAAGTTAGACATCCTAGGATAATTCACGCGCTCTAGCCTAAAGCCGTGGTTCCCCCGGGGTATCTACAGTGGCGACTCCGCTGGGGAGAATTTGAGGGTTAAACTTGCGTTCTGATCGAAATCTACATCTTTTCTGGGCATTCTGTTTCCTGATGGGGGAGGCGCGCGCGTCTGGCCTTTTAAGCCTAAGGCGCGCGCATCCCGCATCAAGAACCAGAATCGCCCACTTCTTCATGTTCTTCATCTTCTTCTTCTGTTATTCCTCACTAATCACTTCTGCAGGGGTTACAATATGAACATAGGACCAGGGCAATCCCCTGAGTCCAAAGTCTGACATTCTGACAGGTGGGCCACAGAAGCGCGCGCCTCCCATAAGCATTGCGCCATGCGCGCGCGTCTCAAATCAGCACTCAGAGGCGCACGCTTCTGGGTTGGTTTCCAGAGCAGAAACAGGTTTCAGTGACTGAGCAGAACAGTGGGGTGTGGGCACAGTTGCCTGCATCAGAACAGAATTGAACCCTCGGACTGTTTTAATTTTGTGTTTTATTTACCGGTCACACGGGTGATTCGGGAGTTGTAATTTTATGTGCTAATGTGTTTTGTGTGTTTTTCTTTCTTTTCAAAAAAAAAAATATAATTTTTTTTTTTTTGTCACTTGTTAGACCTCACACTACATGCACATATTCTTATCAATTGCTCACTATCGAGTCGCACAAGTCCAACCCCAAACCCGTCGAGGCCCGTCCTAGAAAGTTTCAAGCTCCACCAGACCTTGACTCTTTCGAAGCGGTAAACCTCAGCCCGTGGCGTAGTTCAAGACTACATGCCGGGGGTGACCTTTGAGCCTCATATTCAAGCCGAGCACAAACCACACAATTCTAGTTAGGGTCTAACACTCCGTGACTCAAGTCGGTTTCCATGTACCGAGATTTCCCTAAACTAATGTCTTCAAATCATACATGCCAACTTGTTGAAAGGGACGCAATAAAAATCCGTCCCCAAAAGTGGTTATTTTGGACGAAAATAAAAATCCGTCCCGGCATGTATGCTTTACTACATTAATTTAGTCTAATCCCGATACATGTAGGATTCACAAGCGCGATGGAATCCGATGAGTATATGGGACCGCGATATGGTCTATATACTAGTGTGACGATTCCATTATTTTCTTAGAAACCCCAAAAGGGATTCGTTCCCTCCGACTTATAAAAAAAAAAAAAAGAGAGTCTTTTCTTATGTGGTTCGAGTCGTGTGCCCAACTGTGTGTTCTAAGCCTCTTCATGGACCGCAAGTGTTACTCAAGACTGACAAGGGCCTCTTCTGCAATATAGGTCCAATTGGTACTTACAAAGTCTACCGGGATTCAGCAAATCGGTTAGTCCGTGAAGAGATCACTCCAACAGCTCCAACATCAACCATGACCGGCAGCAGCAACACCATGTCTCTCGAACAGCTCTCAACTATGGTCCAACTCCTCCAAGATCAAGTCTCCACGCTTAACAAAGAGGCACAAAGCAAAGACGACATTTGGCAATCCCATCTCGACAGCCAAAGGGAGGCCCACGAGACCGAAATGGAGCTAATGAAAGAAAAGCTCACCAACCTTGCCAAGGGAAAGAACAAGAACAATGATGATGAATCCGAATGGACCGAGGGTTTGTTCAAGAGCCCTTATGTCAACACCCGCACCAAGAAAATGGGGGAACCAAGTTCCGAGAACAATGAGCCCAAAATGGTGGATTCTATCATGGCCTACATCGACCAAAAATTCAATGGGCTCAACATGGGGAAAGGCTCCGACACAAGCCTTTATCAATCATCCATCCTCATGAGTACTATGGCCGCTCTTCCCGATAAGTTCAAGATGCCCGACATAAGCAAATTCAAGGGCAACTCTAGTCCTATGGCTCACATTGAGACTTATATTTGGGCAATGGTTCCAAAGAAGGTCTCCACCAAGGTGATGGCTCAATGCTTTCCTCTCACTCTCGAGGGGACGGCAAAAGATTGGTATGCTACTCTCCCGCTCACTGTCCGTCTTGATTGGGACTCCGCCATGCTTGCCTTCAAGAACCAATACCAAGGCAACACCACTCACCGGCCCACAAGGAAAGAGCTAGAGAACACTACTCAACGAGACAATGAGTCCTTCATCGACTTCACAAGGAGATGGAATGACAAACTCTCTGAAATTGTTGAGAGGCCAAACACAAAAGAGCAAATGGACATATTTCTCAAGTGTCTCAAAATTGATCTCCGTACTCACCTAAGTGGTGCTTGCTACTCCGACTTCTCCCAAATGTATGAGGCGGGGGTACGCATGGATGACTTGCTCAAGGAGATTAAGAAGACCGCTCCTACTTACCGCTACAAGGCCGCTTCCAACTCCACAAAAGAGGCCTCGGTCAACGCCGTCACTATTGACAAGGGGAATTACAAAAAGGTTCCTCCACCTCAAGGGAAGAAGCCCCGAAGTGACCGTGTCTACACGCCTCTCCAAGGCATGACTCAAACCGAAGTGTTCGAGGTCCTCAAGGCAAAGGGTCAAGTCACACCCGTGCAAGGGTACCAACTCAAGACGATCAACCCCAATCATGCTCACCACAAATATTGTGGCTACCACCAATATAGTGGCCACACCACCGAGGAATGCTTCGTTCTCCGCAATGTCATTCAAGATCTCATAGATAAGAAAGAATTTGTAGTGACTAGTGACGAGCATGTCAATGTAATAGAGATAGGAGAACTTGAGGGGACCACCCATTCAATCCCAATTGTGAATGGGGGCCCCAATGTTATGAATAAACTTGACAATTCTTGTTATGTAGTGACTTATGATGAAGTAATGAGGGAAGTACTAGAGAATAGGAAAAAGAAGCAAGATGGGAACGTCAACATGCTAACTCGATGCGGTCGAGTCATAGCAAGCAACCCTTCCACTTCCGCACCGAGCTCCTCTTCTCAAAGACCGCAAGCTTACAACGCTCCCGAAGATCCTCTACTTGTCCAACTCAAGAAAACTCAAGCCAACATCTCTATTTGGGACCTCATCGCATCCTCGAAGAAACACTGAGATCTTGTCATCCGCAATCTCCATGATACATCAGTCTCTCCCGATACTACTCCCGAGGACCTCACGGCAATGATTGGTCACATTCATTTTAGCAACGTCATCACCTTTGCCGATATGGACCTTCCACCGTTTGGTTCCGACCACAACGAAGCTATTTACCTCAAGGTAGGAGCAAGGGGGAGGCCCGTCTCAAGAGTCTTAGTGGACGGTGGTTCCGCGCTCAATCTCATGCCTGGTAGAATCATGGGCATACTGGGGCTTAAGGATTCTGATTTGAAGCCTTCTACTCAAGTAATCCGAGGTTATGACAGCACCGCCCGTACAGTCATGGGTATGATCGAAATAGACATTGAGTTTGGGAGCATGGTCATGTCCGTTACATTCCAAGTACTTGATATCCCGGCCTCGTTCAACTTACTGTTGGGTCGACCATGGATTCATAGTGCTAATGCCGTACCGTCAACTCTCCACCAATGTGTCAAGATCCGAAATGGGGATGAAATAGTGACCGTAATGGCTGAAAACATCACTATCCACAGAAAAGGTGAGCCCGTCCACCAAGTTCAGCATGGTCTACCAGACTCCACTCTCTCCGGTGTCTCAATCAACGCCATTGACAAAGAAGGGGGAAACGGACCATGGACCCCCAGCAATCACAAAGTCCTCCGCATAATGAGGAATATGGACTACTTCCCTGGTTTAGGCTTAGGGAAATATCAACAAGGAATCCTACATCCCGTGCAAGTCCCATTTGTCAAGAACACCTTCGGTTTGGGGTATGAGCCTTCCAAAGAAGACTTGAAACAAGAGCAAGCAATCAAGAACGAAAAGGCCCGAGCTCGTAAAGAAGGCCGTCGTTATGAAGTCCCTAATCTGAGGCCTTACCGCAAGACATTGAATGGTTATTTTGTCCGCCATGGGGAAGACATTCCATACATGATCTTTCCCGAGCCGTGGGTTAACAATAAAGGTGTCAAAAAGCTCGGCCTCGAAATCTTCTCCGATTGTGAGATCCGGGAATCCGAAAGGGAACCAACTCCCATGTCGCCCCATGAATGGTGGGGGAGGAAGATGACTATAGAGTCCGAGACAGAAATCACCGTGGGGGAAGAACTGACAGATTTAGCCTCCATGTTTGAAGAGCTTGCCATGATGAATGAATGCCAAGTTAACGCCATCCATGACACCGTCATCATGAATGAGACTATCAGTGAGATCCCGCCAAGCTCCGAGCCGATCAACAATTGGTATTCAACAAAAGGGCCCGTGGTATCCGAGGAATTCTTAGTCCAAGAAATGGGTTGTATACCCCGCACAGCAACAAAGGAAGAGCAGCTCACACTTACTTTCGAGTCCGAGAGTGTCTCTAATACCCTCACCCAAGAGGATTTGGAGGCCATAGCCGAGCGTGTGTTTCCTTTCTTTGCTAATGAAAAATTTGATATTTCTGAGTACCCTGAGATTGCAAACATCATAAATGATGAATTAACTAATAATGAACTTAACGAACAAGTTAATAACGATTCAAATTATGATGAAATAGACCACGAAAACACAACATACTTAAATGAACTTGCTCAACAAGTCCGTAGTCGTGGCGAGAATGGTCCAAAGGATGACGAAGAATTGCAGGTTGTTAATCTGGGTACCGAAGAAGAGCCAAAAGAAACCAATATTGGAAGCTTCTTCAAGGGAGACGACAGAGACAGATTGACTACATTACTGCGGGAGTTCGTGGATGTGTTCGCATGGTCATACAAAGACATGCCGGGTTTAGACAGAAAGGTAGCGGAGCACAGGATTCCGATCAGAGAAGATGCCAGGCCAGTAAAACAGAAGCTCAGAAAGATCAAGCCAGAATGGTCTCTGCAGGTCAAAGAAGAGATTGAGAAGCTCCTCAGTGTGGGTTTCATCAAGGTTATCGAGTATCCGACGTGGTTAGCCAACATTGTGACAGTCAGGAAGGCGAACGGCAAGGTTCGAGTTTGTGTAGACTTTCGGGATTTAAACAAAGCTTCCCCAAAGGATGATTTTCCACTCCCTAATATCGACATGCTAGTCGACTCCACTGCTGCCTACGAGGTTCGCTCATTCGTGGATGGGTTCGCTGGGTACAATCAGATTCTTATGGCCGAGGAAGATCAACATAAGACAGCCTTCACAACACCGTGGGGTACCTTTTGCTACACAGTCATGCCATTTGGGTTAAGAAATGCTGGGGCTTCCTACCAAAGAGCCGTGACAGACTTGTTCCACGATATGATTCACAAAGAAATCGAGGTCTATGTGGACGACATGATCATTCACTCCAAAGGAACCGATGGTCAACACCTAATCGATCTCCGCAAGTTCTTCGAAAGGCTTCGTCAACACAAGATGAGGCTCAACCCTGCAAAGTGCACATTCGGGGTTATCCGAGGCAAAGTTCTTGGTTATATGGTCACTGAAAGGGGAATCGAAGTAGACCCCTCCAAAATCAAGGCAATCATTGACATGCCTCCTCCAAAGACGCAGAAAGAGATTAAAGGTTTCATGGGAAGACTACAATACATCAGTCGGTTTGTGCACCAACTCACTTCCATGTGCGAGCCAATCTTCAAGCTACTCAAGAAGAATGTGGCTCTGGAATGGACCGACGCGTGCCAAGAAGCCTTTGATCAAGTAAAGCATTACTTGACGTGCCCTCCTGTTCTAGTTCCGCCGCACAAGGAGAAACCTCTGTTGCTTTATTTCACTGTCAATAATGAAGCCCTAGGGGCTATGTTAGCACAAGAGCAACGAGAGTCCACAAAGGAGAACGCCATTTATTTTGTCAGTCGCCGATTCCAAGGAGGCGAAAAGAACTACTCTGTCTTAGAGAATTCATGTGCAGCATTGGTTTGGGTCACTCAAAAGCTCAAACACTATATGGAAGCTTTTCCGATCAAGCTAGTAGCAAAGGTGGACCCGCTCCGCTACATATTCGAGAAGCCTTTCATGTCAACAAGAATAGCCAAATGGTACTTCATGCTCGCCGGCTATGATATCACTTACGTCACACTAAAATCCGTCAGGGGGAAAGTGTTCAGTGACCAGCTTGCCGAATTCCCGTGTGACGAAGTGAAGGGGGAAGATGTACAGTTCCCCGACGAGCATTTAAAGCTTGCCGAATTCCCGTGTGACGAAGTGAAGGGGGAAGATGTACAGTTCCCCGACGAGCATTTAATTTGCACTGCAACCGAGGAAGACAAGTGGCAACTTTTTTTCGATGGCGCCGCCAATAAACACGGTTTTGGTATAGGGATATTGCTTGTCGATCCAAAAGACATCTACACTCCCATTGCCATCCGCCTGGAATTCGAAGCTACCAACAACATTGCCGAGTACGAAGCGTGCATAGCAGGGCTCGAAGCAGCTCTCGAAAGAAACGTCACGGAACTAGAAGTGTTCGGCGACTCTTTGCTCCTTATCAATCAGCAATCGGGTAAATGGCGAACCCAAGACCCGACTCTCCAACAATATGGTCAGCACCTTGAAGAACTGGTTGAACAATTCTAAGAGATCACTTTCAACTACCTGCCAAGGGATAAAAATCGCTTCGCCGATGCACTGGCCACTATAGCTTCATTAGTCGAAATGCCCAAAGGGAAAATGGTGAAGCCTTTCAAAATTGCTCGAAGGAACAGTCCGGCATATTGCATGAGTATCGAGATCAACGAGGTTCAAACAAACTCTCCGTGGTATTCGGATATCATGAACTTCCTCAAAGACGGCACTTATCCCGAGAACATCAATAAGAAGTCTCAAGCAGCTCTGCAAAGGTTAGCCTCTCGGTACGTACTGATTGGGGACCGAGTCTATAAAAGGCACCACGATGGGATCAATCTCTTATGCGCCAATGAGACCGAAGCTCAAGAGATAATGTGTGAAGTGCACGAAGGAGAATGTGGACCCCACATGAATGGGTTTGTGCTGGTCAAGAAGATACTTCGCATTGGTTACTATTGGAGCACTATGGAACGAGACTGTATCGAGAAAGTCAAAAGGTGTGCCAAGTGCCAATTCCACGCTAATCTGCAACATGCTCCACCCTCACAACTTTACAACATGGTCACACCTTGGCCTTTCTCTTGTTGGGGGATAGACATCATCGGTAAAGTTCATCCTGCCGGGAGCAATGGGCAGTCATTCGTCCTAGTGGCAGTCGACTAATCACAAAGTGGGTCGAAGCACAAGCCTATCGAACCCTCAACGCCAAAAAAGTGGCCGAATTCGTAAAGATTAATATCATGTGCCGATACGGCGTGCCTCATGAAATCATTTCCGACAACGACTCTCACTTCGAGAAGGAAATGGATGCACTTTTGGTAGAATACAAGATCACCAAGCACAAGTCATCTCCTTACCGGCCACAAGCAAATGGTGCAGTCGAAGCAGCAAATAAGACCATCGAGACCATCGTCAAGAAAATGGCCTCAACAGGAATGGATTGGCCCGAGAAGCTACCATTAGCATTGTGGGGCTACCGCACATCAATACGATCCGCAACAGGAGAAACTCCTTATGCATTGGTCTATGGTTCTGAAGCCGTACTCCCTATCGAACTTGAAGTCCCATCTCTACGGGTCCTCCTCGAGAATCAAGTCAACGAGGTCAACTGGATGCAAAGTCGATATGAACAGCTAGCCTTACTCGACGAGAAAAGGTTAAGAGCACTCGAACGCACGAGGGCATATCAGCAAAGGATGGCAAGAGCTTTCAACAAAAAAGTGAAGCCTCGAAACATCAATGTGGGAGATTTGGTCTTAAGACAACATCCTCCTAATGCCATGAATCCCCTGGGGAAATGGGGACCCCGATGGATCGGTCCGTACGTGGTCAAAAAGATACTAAGCGGTGGTGCAGTCCGGCTCGTGGATTTAGATGGTGACCAGCTGCCAAAGGAGGTCAACCTCGACAAGCTCAAGAGGTTCTACGCTTAATAAACAAAGACCATTAAAAAAAAAATAAAAAAAAATCGCTCGCTAGGTTGAAAACCCGCAAGGGCGGCCTAGGCAAAAATTAGAGCACGTGCAAAAAAGAAGCCCGCTAGATTGAAAACCCGCAAGGGCGGTCTAGGCAAAAAACAGGGTGCACAACAAAAAAAATAAAAAAATAAAATTGGTCTTTGTTTATTTGAACTACGAAGACCTGAGCCTCCCAACTGGAGGAACGTAGGCAACCTTCGGGTGCGGTCTAAAACATATCAAAAATACCCAATTCACTTCAAATAACAAAATGCAATTTTTATTCCTTCAATTAATTATTCAAACCATTACAACGGATTTATTGAGCAACAAAAGACATCAAAATATTAAATCCTAAAACAAAGTGGTCTAATTGCAATCTCTTGGGGTACAAAGAAATATCTAATCTTTCTTAGGTTTGGGAACCCATTGCTTCTTGTTATGCCCTTTAGTCTTCTTAGATGGGGACGGAACATTCTTGGGACCGCCAAGACGGGGAGAAAATGCTAGGACGGGACGGAGCTTCATCAACGGCTTTCCCTTTACCCTTATCAAGCGGAGCCTTAGCGGGGACAACCATGGGACGCTTCCACACATAGGAGGAATTTCCTTTACCTTTCTTCTTCTTGGGAAAATGACGGGGTCTATAGTCCCGCACATGAACCACCGGTCTCACGGGGGTCGATAACATCGTCATTGGGCCTTCCCAAACGATCAAAAACGCTCGGACGCCTCTCCACCATCGAGACGGACCCCACAGCTGGAACGGCGTTCACCATTGGAACGGACTTCTCACCCTCAGGGACGGAAACCTTAACTTCAAAGGAGAAAGTCATTGGGGCCATTATGACAAGAATTTTGTGATTTGGGAGGAGAAAGTGTTTGCAAAAGAATGCTGTGTGACCATTCTGGTCGAAAATAGTTCAAATTTATAGCTGTTGGAACATTCTAATCAGAAAAGAAAGGGGCTGTAATTCAGCAGGCCAGAAGCGCGCGCCTCCGACCAGGGCTTCACAACGCGCGCGCCTCCCACAAGCAAGGACCGACGCGCGCGCCTTTGACAGCAGTTCAGACAGAAACAACCCTTGTCAGTTCAGAACAGAACCCAGGCACTTCAACATATCCAACCTGCAGCAAAATCAAATCCCAGCAACAAAAAGGAGTTCAAGCATCGACAACAAGCATCCTTTGGGCACACATTTGTTTGTAAAGAGTCGACATCTAAGATCGAGTCGCTAATAGAACATAAAATGAGTAGTAAGATAACTAGGATTGTAAATACATGTTAAATGTTATTACAGGCAAAAGTAAAAGTGTTTCAATCCCTCATCCTCTCAGCCACAACAGCTCGGGCACGTCATCACCAACACTGTGCTCACCCCCTGCTACCGCTCTCGGTCTCCTCATCGTCATCATCATCCTTATCATCATCATCATCATCAGACTCAGATGTCTCAATCACAACATCAGGACGGGTCCTCTTGGCAGCTCTCCCTGATGAACTGGCGCCGCCCCGGCTCTGGCTACCCTCTCGGCTCAGGCTCCTACTATGGCTACCTCCGTGGCTCAGACTCCTGCTCAGCGACTGCCTCGCTGAAGAGACAGCCTCATCAATGTCCAGTGCAGCATCCCTGCAGCCTCGTCCCATACCCCGAGCACCTCGGGCAGCTCCTCTCGCAGCACCAGAGACAGCATCGGCAGCACCTCTAGTCATGGCAGCAATATCCCTGCACAGCTTCAGCACCCTCTCCTCCTGCTGGCGGAGCCTCCGCCTCATTCCTTTGTTCTGCCTACCCAAGTGCCTATAAGCAGCTACGGGCACCTGTTGCAACAAAGGACAGGGAAAAGAAATTACAAAGGGACAGAAAAAAACAAGACTGGAACTGAGAAAATGCAAAGATGGTCAGGAAAACATACCACAACAGCCTGAGCGGGAGGCTCTCTCTCCGGTGACATATCCTCGGGAACAATCTCCCTCTGCTCCTCAAAGACCCCGAAGTTTGAATAAGTGTAATAAGGAGGAGGCAAAGGAGGATCAAAACAATACCCGGCACCGGTAGTATAAAACCGAGCGGAGGTCGAAGGAGCAGCCTGTGATCTCCTCGGATCAGTGAACATAAAGCCCTGCATCAAGTTGTTCTCCCTGAAGAGGCCATAATCCTGAACCAAGTGAATATAAGGGACGGCATCAACCCCTACCATATATGCCGCACGATCAGCCTCTGAAAGTGACCTCCAGTTACGAGGGCAGAAAGGAGGGACGTCTGGAACTGCAGGACGAGGAGGGGTGTAAAAGTCTGTCACCTGGGTACCATGCTGCCAAAATACTCTATCTCCCAAGTACAGAGCCATGCACTCACCCGAACTCATCAAAAGCCGAGAACGGGTAGGAATAAGAGTGTGCTCAAACCAGTGCTGAACTGATCTCCACGGATACAAAGAAAAGGCAACAGACTCAGGCCTCAGGGTATCCAAGTGCCGTCGGGCCGAAGTAAGACTAATGGGATTCGTGCCAGTCTTCACATTCCTCTCCTAATACGCCCACCGCGCGCAGTCCGGATACTGGGGCTGGCCTTCCTTGGCAATCTTGAAATCCCTCAGATTCAGAATAGCAAAAGCCCAAAGCTGTAGACAAGAGGCAGAAATAAAGTTAATGACAGTCAACGAAAAAGGCGGTTATGACTAAGGCAAGGAGAATATAAAAGGGACAGTAAGTGGTATACCTCCCACAGCAAGCTGAAGCCCGTAACAGAGCTGGTAGTCGAGCGGCTGGTCAAATCCATGCCGTGGTAACAAGCAGCCAAGCCCGCTGCGCCCCAGTTATACTGGCCGATCTGGTCCAAGTCCACTAACAAATCAAGCAGAGCCAAAGAGGCCGAAGATCCCCCGTTGGCAAACAGAGTGTGGGATAACAAGTACCAAATGAAGCAACGGGCCACAGCGTCAACCCGATCAGCAGTAACACCTCGAGCCTCAGCCATCAAGATGCTGAAATAAGCCCGGATTCTCCCCCATTTCTCTCGAGAATTTTTAACCTCGAACCGGCAGTCAACCAAGGCCAGTAACTCGTCCGGAGTCCGAACAGCCCCTCTCAACAAAAGGGACAGGCACCCCCATGAACGGCAAGCCCGTCAAAGCTGTGAAATCAGTAGGCGTCATAGTCACCTCACCATGGGTAAATGGAAGGTATGGGTGGTATCCCACCTCTCTCCCTCAATGCCTGGACCACATCAGGGTCATTCTTCAAAGCTGGGAGGCTAGTGACAAAAAGGCCAAAATGAGTCCCTGTGACTCGGGCCCGAACATTCTCGGGCAACCTCTTCCATATAGAGATGGGCCCATGAGCCCCACCGCAAATCTCTGTCAAACGGGTCCACTCCTGGAAAGAAAAAAAAAAGGAACAGCAAAAATTTCATCAGCATGACTGCTAGAAAACGGATGAACTCAACACAGAGATTTCAACGGCAGAACAATGTACAAGCAAGTTGTGTGAACGTGAAAATGGACATCCCAACATGTTTCTTACAACAAATCAGCAACAACAAACAACATGCAAAGAATGATCAATAAAGCTGCTGCAGCAATATTTCGGGTAAAGAAAACAGAACTTCATGAAACCCGAAATCGACAAGAAGGGTGAGGCATTCTTACCAAACCCGAAGTCACGAAGTGAGAAATGTGGGTATGAGGCCGGAAAGTAAGCAAGCTCAGGTCCATAGCTTCAATCCCCAATTTCGGGCTCCTCGCCCTGTGGCATCTCAAACGGAGGTGATTGCTGACGATCCGACATCGTTTCGTTGACGGAATTGATCCTAGAACAGCAAGAAAGTGTTTTGGGGTGATTTCTCTACGAAAATTGGGCTTGGAATTTGGAGGGTTCTTCAAATTTTTGAAAAATGGCCGAAAACAGCGAACAGTCTGTTTAAATGTGCTGAACTTATGCGCCAAGCGCGCGCCTCCCGACATACTCATTTGAGGCGCGCGCATCCCATAACGAGGCCCGGACGCGCACTCTTCCCATCATCAGGCAGGTTCAGAAGCAGTCTCCCATGCAAAAATCCATGCATCGTATCAAGGTTTCCCCACGGATTCCGAACTCCCTAAGTTCCGTCACGGGTGCCACACCCCCCTCAAGAGTCAATCTCAACATTTCATCCCAGCAGGAGCATTTTTCTGGTCGCGGTCAACTGTGCCCGTACCCCACTATTCAAAAAAAAGTCAAGTGTGACTCCAAATGGCACGAGACTTCAAAGCAATATTTCATCAAACGGATTCACTAACGGATTCGTCAACAAGGGTTCACCAACGGACTCATCCAAGGGATTCACTAACGGATTCATCAAACGGATTCACCAACGGATTCGTCAACATGGGTTCACCAACGGACTCATCCAAAGGTTTCACTAACGGATTCATCAAACGGATTCACCAACGGATTCGTCAACAAGGGTTCACCAACGGACTCATCCAAAGGGATTCACTAACGGATTCATCAAACGGATTCACCAACGGATTCATCAACAAGGGTTCACCAACGGACTCATCCAAAGGATTCACTAACGGATTCATCAAACGGATTCACCAACGGATTCGTCAACAATGGTTCACCAACGGACTCATCCAAGGGATTCACTAACGGATTCATCAAACGGATTCACCAACGGATTCGTCAACAAGGGTTCACCAACGGACTCATCCAGGGGATTCACTAACGGATTCATCAAACGGATTCACCAACGGATTCGTCAACAAGGGTTCACCAACGGACTCATCCAAAGGATTCACTAACGGATTCATCAAAACGGATTCACCAACGGATTCGTCAACAAGGGTTCACCAACGGACTCATCCAAGGGATTCACTAACGGATTCATCAAATGGATTCACCAACGGATTCGTCAGTAAGGGTTCACCAACGGACTCATCCAAAGGATTCACTAACGGATTCATCAAACGGATTCACCAATGGATTCGTCAACAAGGGTTCACCAACGGACTCATCCAGGGGATTCACTAACGGATTCATCAAACGGATTCACCAACGGATTCGTCAACAAGGTTCACCAACGGACTCATCCAAAGGATTCACTAACGGATTCATCAAAACAGATTCACCAACGGATTCGTCAACAAGGGTTCACCAATGGACTCATCCAAGGGATTCACTAACGGATTCATCAAAACGGATTCACCAACGGATTCGTCAGCAAGGGTTTCACCAACGGACTCATCCAAGGATTCACTAACGGATTCATCAAACGGATTCACCAACGGATTCGTCAACAAGGGTTCACCAACGGACTCATCCAAGGGATTCACTAACGGATTCATCAAACGGATTCACTAAAAGATTCGTCAACAAGGTTTCACCAACGGACTCATCCAAAGGATTCACTAATGGATTCATCAAACGGATTCACCAACGGATTTCGTCAACAAGGGTTCACCAACGGACTCATCAAGCGGATTCACTAACAGATTCGTCACAAGGTTTCACCAACGGACTCATCCAAGGGATTCACTAACGGATTCATCAAACGGATTCCCAACAGATTCGTCAACAAGGTTCACCAACGGACTCATCCAAAGGATTTCACTAACGGATTCATCAAACGGATTCACCAACGGATTCGTCAACAAGGGTTCACCAATGGACTCATCCAAAGGATTCACTAACGGATTCATCAAACAGATTCACCAACGGATTCGTCAACAAGGTTCACCAACGGACTCATCCAAGGGATTCACTAACGGATTTCATCAAACGGATTCACCTACGGATTCGTCAACAAGGTTCACCACGGACTCATCCAAGGGATTCACTAACGGATTCATCAAACGGATTCACCAATGATTCGTCGACAAGGGTTCACCAACGGACTCATCCAAGGGATTCACTAACGGATTCATCAAAGGTTCACTAACCGCCTCATTCAAAACATTCAGCCGGCAGGTTCACCCGACGGATCATGCCACCCCTCTATCAACAAAAGCCGCTCACACAGGGAGCGCACCACTATCCCTCGCATTTCAATTCCTGCTTTCATCGAGTCTTTGCCTTCTCTTGGTGATGTCCTCGGCGGGTGTTTTTAACTTTCGTCGACGCGTTTCTGCTTTGCAGTCCACATCACCGAGGGCTCTGTAGACACCCCGCCTTGGACC